>PQWD01006598.1:191706-212813 GCA_019425675.1 Leucinodes orbonalis
GTTGTTTACATTCGGGAAGAAAAGAAAGCAGTGGTGAAAAGATTCACTTTCATTCGTGAGTTTTTGGTTAAATTTATATTAAATAAATCAGGAAATGTGTAACTATAATATAAATGTTTCTTACTTATAGTTGTACTTTTCAAATAAAAGCCAAAACAGTATTTGTCTACTTTTCTCAAAAATCCTAATTAAATTTTCTAGGTAAACATTTCAACTAGTGATGTGGCTTTTACATATCGATATTTTAGTTAGGCTTTCCGGCGAAGCAACATCAGCAGATATATTAGGTCTATTATAATATTACAGTTTCCCAAAGATGAAAAGATGAAACAGAGTGGATGAGACGAGTCGGGAGACCCGACTGGAACTGGAAGACCACAGCAGGATCTGTTCTAAGCACTTCTCCCGACAATTATTTAATGCTGTACCTCCATTCAATTTTTCCGAAACTGATTCAATTCGGTATTCTCCACCATCCGCAAAAAATACTAAACCTTTTTTTATAAAAGCGCACCTTATTTTATATGTCGTTTCATTGATCACTGTTGTTTATTTGCAATATTGTATTTTAAATAAACTGAAACGAATAATATTAGGTCAATTTATAATAGTGAGCAATGACGTCACATATCAATAATCTCATACAAAATATATGGAAACGTTCCTTTTACGTCATAAACTGTGAACCACTTTCTTTCTCATATTAATGACTAGCGATCTGCCCATGCTTCGCACGGGTGCGATGGTAATATTGCATATTATATAGGCACGCTCCCACCTGCCCGGTCGGCCGGTACCGACGCAAACGCTACGTACCTCTATTTTTTTAACTAATTTCTACAAAAACATTACATGATTAATCGTATGCTGTAGACCTTTTCAATGTGTACAATACTTGGTACATTATTTTGATAAATCTTGTAGGATGCAGCCTGCGTTTGCAAAGTAAACGGAAAAAAATTATTTACGATATCACATTAGAAACCTCAAAGATAACTGTATATCTCCACTATTTGATGGATCTTATTATACATACGAACCCTCCTCTTGAATCACTCCATCTATTAAAAAAAACCGCATCAAAAGCCGTTGCGTATTTTTAAATATTTAAGTGCACATATATAGGGACAAAAAAGCGACTTTGCTTTATACTTTGCAGTGATGAAGCTGTAGTAGGTGCCTAAGTAAATAAAAATATTTTAGTTTGTTACTTGCTGCCGTGATATCGTCGACGGGCGAGTCCGACTCGCACTTGACCATTTTTTTAATTGATAGGGTGATTGAAGAGGAATGTGTATATAATATGTATGAATGTATATTAAGATCCATCAAATAGTGGAGATATACAGTTATCTTTGAGGTGTGTAATGGGATGATGCTAGGTCACTTATACCGGTAATTTTACTAGCTACAGTGTCTACATCCCGAAACACAATAGTGCATAGCACTCTTATTTAATGGGACGATATCTAGCGCTGCGGTAGTACCTACCTAGATAACTCAGTATCGAGTCTCACCTAGTAAATCTGATTTTATCCTTAGGAGAAACCCCGAGCATAGCCCCCTCCATTGACCGTTGAGTGACATAACTAGTGAACCAGTTTCGTAGTCCATGTCAATGTCTCACCTGTGTATGTTGGTACGTGTAGGACGCATTGCTCAGACTTTTATTTTTAAGCATTACGGAATCGTCGACTTGAAGACCTGACGTAACTTGTCAAACGCCAGCCCAACTGATACCTCCTAGCTTTCCTCACGAAGTTATTTGGCCAAGTTGAATAGTTTGGTCTAAGGAAACATATTCTTGCACAACCTCGAGAAGGACGCCATCGAAGCTTACATAATAGTAATCCCCGTGAGATTGAACCCACGACTTCGAAATCGAAAGCCAAATATTTAGTACCCACGCTAGAGCACATTATCAATATTTTCAGATTCCATAACTATCGATAAAATATAATAATTCATTCCCTTCACTAGCAAATTCATCAATCAAATCAAGTTGTGACAACGTACCAGATAATGAAATGATTCGTAACACATGTCTCTTTCTCACCCACTATTAAATACGTTAAGGAAAAAAGGAATGAAGATATGCAGTGCAGTTGTTATTTTAGTTATCCTTCCATGTATTTATGGTTCCTAGGTGCATACCAAATTTCAGATCAATCGGTTAAGGGCCAGTGCCTTAAAATTGAGTGGTAAGATTCCACCTGAAAAAACATACATTGCAAGTTAAATAAAAGCTTGTAATTAAAAATACGCCGATTTCGTCACTGACACATTGATGATCAAAAAAGTGTTTGATTTCCTTCTGACGTGCTAGAAAGCTGAAACTTGGTATGTAATCTAAATTTAGTATACAACAAACATACAATTCATAAACTTATGATTTTCGCCCCCCATGTTAATGTTCCCAAGACGACCACATAAGGTTTGCGCTGTGAAAAAGATATCAAATCTCATGTAGAGCCAAACTTCTCAAACTACATGACCGCCCCTTATTTCAACAAATTCTACATGGCTTTCGTTACTTAGACATGAATTCAAAAACTCAACCATTCGCATCACCTCCAGGAATGTAGCGTGGAAACGGCGAAGTTCGGTAACTGACTTTAAGCCAATAAGTTATTTCTTAGTCACCGATAATTTTATTTTCTTAGTCAATATGCGGGAAATATTCGTAGGTGTCCTTTTAAAGCAGTGAAATATAAAGTAGAAATATTGACTTTTCAGTTACGTTTCTTATATAAATATTTTTTTAATCTATTTAGGTGTGGTTCTTAGGGTGTCCTTCATGAAATGCCTCGCGCATCTACATTATTACCTTCTGTCTAAAGTCTCCAATAAGAGATTATTTTTTTTACAATGTAAGGCAGGTCGAGACCAATATAACTCTAAATAATGATCAAGTGGAGCTAGTGGACTCCACTGCCTTGCTAGGCATAATTTTAGATTCAAAGCTGCAATGGGGGCCTCACATTGAATCCCTGGCTGGTAGACTTAGCTCGGCAGCTTATGCTGTTAGAAAGATAAGGCTCTTGACAGATATAGAAACGGCAAGTTTGGTTTACTTTAGTTGTTTTCATAGTGTCATGTCGTATGGTCTACTGTTTTGGGGCTCGGCTGCCGACATTAATACAATATTTGTGCTACAAAAAAGAGCTATTCGTTTTATCTACATCCTTAGACCACGTGACTCTCTTAAGGAACTTTTTAATGAAATAAATAAAATGACTGTAGCATTGCAATATATTTATGAAAATTTAATTTATGTTCGTAAATACTATAATAACGCCTGTAAGAAAAATTGAGATTCACACAATTTTAATACTAGGAATAAAACCAAACTTGCTGTTCCGGACTTGAGACTACATAAAATAGGTAAATCTTTTATAGGAAGATGTATAAAGTTTTTCAATAAGGTACCGCAAAATATTGTAGAGTTGTCCTTTCATATG
Organism: Leucinodes orbonalis; assembly: GCA_019425675.1. Classification (NCBI taxonomy): domain Eukaryota; kingdom Metazoa; phylum Arthropoda; class Insecta; order Lepidoptera; family Crambidae; genus Leucinodes; species Leucinodes orbonalis. The sequence goes on from PQWD01006598.1 coordinate 195,168, forward strand.
TTTAAAGTTAGACACACTATTGACGAATATTTATGTGATAAAAATCCGTGGTCTTAAACTGCTCAGCTATTTCAGTGTTTATGATATATTGTTACATTAAGGAATTGTTTTTAAAAAAGGCTGCACTGTTGAGTTTTCTTGGGTGCTTCTTTCTCAACAGGCCAAACCACTGTAGCGTTTTTTTTTCAAAGCATCAAAACTCATATTTTGAGTTTAGTATTTTAATTGTTTTTTATTATATTTTTTGACGTTTATAAGTGCTTTTTGTAAGCCTAATTTGAAATAAAAGGTTTTGACTTTGAATAGGGACGCCGTTTGTTTTTTTTCTTACTTTTATGTTGTTGTTTTTTTTTGTTGAATTAGGGTATAACTAAAACGTTTTCTATCTTATTGGTTACTGATTGCTTATAATAATATATTGTTCGCCTCATAATATTAAGAATTCTCTCCAAAAGCTCCCTAGTGATCATGATCGGTTTACCGTTTCATTTTTCTCGAGAAAATTATTTACTGATGTTTTTGTCCATATACGTCAATCTTATTAAATAAATGTGGAGTGTGTTTTTTTAAAAAACAGTGAATTATTTTTGAGGCACGCTAAAGATAAGTAGTACTTACGTAGCTGTAACTAAAGTTCCGTTTCCGTAGGTCTATAGGGTGGAATCTCTAAGTAGTATTTTTGCTCAGTAAAATAAACTTAGTAAAATTTCTGGAAATAAGCAGTTTTGTAGATAGGTTTATTTCTAACTGTGCCAACACTTCAAAATAAATATTTGTAGCCTCGTTTGTTGTTTAACAGGAGGCTTAGGCTTCAAGCCCGAATCTGGGGTCAATAAAATTTTAATTAATTTTGCGGTTTACGATTAATACTGACGCAAAAAATTATCAGTAACTTTTTTAAACAGATTGCAAATTTAGAGTTTATTTTTGGATTTCAATTACACTTAGTGTATATTCTTATTTAGATTAGAATTTGTTTGACCTTCTAGTCAACTAAACATCTGTTTTGATTACACAGAAAATACTCGCAAGGACCTAAACATCGCACACGTCTTTAATCTCAGGAAATTGTGTTTCCTTCTACATCCCTCTGAAATTAATGAAATGTTTGTAATGAAAGTGACAAACTCCTTTGCATTCACCAGGTATTTATTAAGACGTACATTTTATATTGGAACAATATAAAAAGCTTGCCAGAGACGAAAAGGTGGTGATTTATGGAACCTACTTATTTTCGTGTTGGGTCCACCAATTTGTCCGTATCTATGGGTGCAAAATTGACTGCAATAAAAGTGCTACTAACATAAAACTTTCACTTTAAAATAATATTTTACTTCAAAACGGGGCGACAAAAAATTATTAATGAAAGTTGTTATTATTGAGCGTCGGTACATTGGTGAGGGCTGTTGCCTTCTGATCTGAAGGGTGCAGGTTCAAATCCTGCTACGCACAATGTGTTTTAGAATTTTCGAAATGATGTGTGACTGTGCCTATGTTTTATCTGACGCTGTAACAGTGAAGGAAAACATAATTATCATGACTCGTGAGGAAACCTGCGCTCGCTTGCGAAGAGATTCAAAGGTTGTGCGTGAAGTCGGCCAATACGCACTGGGACGGTGGGGACGACTCATGCCTAACTACACTTTATGGGTAGGCTCGTACCCTCGGTTGGGACATATTAGCTGATAATAATGAAGTTACTTATGCTTAAAAAACAACAAAGTAAAATAAAATCCAAATTAATTATGCACCTATATCCTTACGATGAAAGTTTAAAATAATATTCAGCCATTAATCAAAGGTTTGCTAAAGGGCAAGCCTAACGACAAAACCACCTTGGTGTAATAGCCGACTTCACAATACACCACATGGATCATCAAATCAATCAACCAACTCGTACAAAAACTACAATGTTCTTGTACAGACAAGTGGTAACAGGATAATGAAAAGAACAAGCCGCGCTCGTGTCTTGGAGCTTACTGGTTGCCACTAGTAGTGATGGTATTAAGATATCAGTTTATATCAGTACCAGCGACCCTCCCGCGCTTCGCATGGATGAAATGATGATACCTATTCGTAATAGGCACACTTCCGCTTACCCCGACCGCCGCCGCAAACGCTACGTACCACAATTTTTAAATCTGTAATATCTTCGAAAATATTTATTTAAATCACATGCTGTAAAAGGTCATATAGATCTAAATTAAATAAACAAATAATTTGAGGTACTTAATCGGATAGGGATTAATGCTGTATTACTTAAAATCGCATCGAAAATTAACCATTATATGTAAAAAGTAAATGACAAAAAAGTTATTTTGGGATATCCATAAAGGATAAACATATATCATGGCTGAGATTTTTGTAGACCTTCTTAATGTATATAGTACTCACTACATTATTTTAATTAATTTTGTAGGGTTTAGCTTGCGTTTGTAATGTTGAAGCGTAAAAATTAAATTATTTACGACACACGTTAAAAATCTCAAAAATAACAGTATTTCTCCACTAGTTAATGGATGTTATTATACATATAAACCTTCCTCTTGAACCACTGTATTATACAATAGTACAATATCCGTTGCGTAGTTTCAAAGATATGAGCGCACATAGCGACAGAAAAAGTGTCTTTTGTTGTATACTATGTAGTGATTCGTCAACAAAGGCTTGGTTCGGTCCTTAATATGTTAGGCAAAAACATAAAAATCATACATGTTCATGTTAGTATACGAACGTTTATAAAAATAAAAGTTTATTCACAACATTGGCGTTAATTTGATCGACATATGCTATAGATTATAATGAATTTATCTCAGTTAATCATTGGCTAGAAATCAATAAAGTACAAAAGGGTAATAAAGCTATTGACTACAATATTTACTTGTAGTATTGAAGTCAATAGCTTTACACGTCCTGTGAGCTGACTAAATCGCTTAGAAAAGGAAAATCAAATTTGATTAACATATCGATATCAATAAAAAATCTTCAACACAGTTCCATATTCTAACTCCAAAAAAGGAAGTTAAATAATAACACATTGTTTTGTAAAAAGTACAGCAAATTATAAGGAACACAGAAAGCAATATAAAGAAAAATGATAATGTCAATACATGCTAGAACTGCGCAGGTTTCGAAGAAGGCTATAACCTGTGATATAGTGTTTTTTTTATGATTGCATTCTATTTTTTGCATGTCTTATGAAGTTCTATATCTTGTAAGATCAAAACCGATTCTACCAAGATTAAGGCCTGAGAAGCGTTAAAACAGAACCGTCATAGTCAGAATTTGCAAGTAACGTTAATTAGGTACCTAGAAAAATATGGCCAGACGTAAATGTCAAACTCTTCTATTAAACTGGGGATAAAAGTATCATGTCTATTACCAATGGTAAATATTCAGAAATGCCAAAAAGACCAAAATTATTGTTTTAAAAATAACAAGTATTCATTGAATTTGTTCCGCTTCGCAACTGAATACCGTGAACACCATCTTTGACAGCTTGTCTATCAGTGACTATAACGCGCATAACAACACAAAAATAATAACATAAAATACGAACATCAATAACGTAAACGATATTAATTTACTTTTTATTGATTTTGTAACTGTTTAAGAGATCTTGATGCTGTCTATCCCATCACAAAAACTGGAAAAGCTATTTTCCTGCAGTAAAAAATATGGCTGCAGAAGATCATATATATAATGTACATATAGTTTACTTCAGAAAATTCCAACACTACTATTGCAGCTGCAGTTTAAAATCCATAGATATCTACATAATACGAGTATAACCACATGATATGTAAATATATGATCTCTCAATCTTTAGTACAGGTAATACTATTTTCTATATCGTCTGGTCTTAAAATGATAACGATATAATATATTTATGGCAGCCTATATAGCTTGCGCTTCTGGGGGATGTATTAAGGTCTGGACCTCTAATGGCATTCACAACTTTACCGGACAAGGTAGCGAGCGCAGTTGGTGCTCTCAGCTTTAAGGTGGGGACAAAATGATCAATCGTAATTTTGAAGGCCAGTATTTTATGCCCAGTTGTAGGCTGCGATAGCTTGAAACAAATACTTGTCTCCGTTTCAGCAAAAACGAGTAATTTTAATATAATGATAAAAATAAGTGAGTAGGGACGTGACGACCCCATCGCCCGCTGGTGATTTTCACCAGTGCAGTCAGTCACCGCAGGGCAGCTTGTGGCGAGCTGTTGGTGCGTAGCGACACCACGGACCCGACGGCCCTCGAGAGTGCATACTGACCGACTCTGGCCCTCCAGAATGGACCCCAAGGTCAGGACTCTTACCTCTGGCTTGCCTTCATTGGCTGTCCAGAGTGGGGTTGCAAGAGCTACATGCTCGAGGGGTGGAAGTGAAAGATGCATAAGTCGCAAGTTGGTGCAGTTTGTCTGCGCAGAAAGCGGTGTATACCTCTCGACACCCCTAGCCGCCTGCGCCAATGTTGCGTTCCCAGGCACTACGCCGCATAGTGGAGGTCCATCTAGCGGGTGGCCAGTCACCGTCTGCCTTAATTTTCAAGATTGAGACATTTGATTTGGCAGGCGCCCCGTTGTCTCAATCAATAGCCCATAAACTAGACCAGCAATTACCCCATCCATAGCCCTTATTATTTTTCTTTCCATATTTGCAATAGTCCTTGCACCAAGCGGGTGCTCGCTCTGTGTGTACTCCCATAGTGCAGACAGAGCGAGCGGCCGCTCGATGTACACATCACAACTCATTTTTATGTCTTACAAAGCCTCTACGTGTTGGACTCATGTCCCCACGCAAGCTTCAAAGGACCGGTCTATGAACCGTGAACTCCTAACAGAGACTACAAATAATAAATATATAATTCATTTATTTGCTGGAATATGGTACAAGTTATTGTTGAGATTAGTGCTTCCGACATACTCTATCGAAATTCGATGTGCAAATGCTCATAATTGAAGTTATACAACAAAAATATTACTGTTATCGAAATAAGCTTTTATAATTTGCTAGGTATATATGTCTATACTGTCATATTAATCAAGTCAAGGTTACGGAATTGTAAAATATGTCAAAGTTTGCACTCACATTCATCATTTTGGTCACAATATAAGTATAAATTATGAATATGAAGGTTGTAATTATTGTTACATCTTGATTTTATAATTAATTTAAATTAATATTTGTCCAACTTTATAAATTAGTTAAACGTCCCCACCGAGGGGCACGACCTACCCGTATAGGGTGATTAGGCCTTAGTCGTCCACGGGCCCAGTGCGGATTGGACGACTTCACACACAACCTTCGAATCTCTTCGCAGGCGTGCATGAAGGTTTCCTCACGATGTTTCCTTCACCGTAAGAGCGTCGGATAACGTACATATATTTTCGAAAAACGAAAATACATTGGTATGTGTCGGGATTGAACCACAGCCCTCCAGTCAATTTAAAAATGTAATTTTTTTTTTCATTTAGATAATAATCAGTTACTGAATAATACATTTTTTAATAAGAATTAAATAATTTATTTTTAAATTCCTGATAAGGCAGAGTTTTATTCGTTGCTGGCATTTTATTGAAAATCCGTACTGCCATACAATTGTCATTTTAGAATAATGTGTTAGTCTTGGGGGTGGGACTACTAAATCGTTTTCTTTTCTGCCTCTATCCCCGGGTATTTTTAGATTCGAACAAAGCTCTATGTTTATATACAAATATTCCCATTCGAATATATATAGACAGGGAATGGGCAAATATTCATTTTTGCGAATAAAGGTTTACAACTGCCTCGATATTTCACTCCACAGATTGATCAAACACATTTCTTTTGAGCCTTAAAGATTCTTGACATTTTCTAGATGAGTCTGAATAACATCGATTACTTTAAGCGATAAAGGATTAAGAAGATACATAATCGCTATGGCGCTGCCGAAACGTTTACTAAATCCTGTAAGCCTAAAGTACTATGACAGATATTACACGCTACTTGATTAAGTAAATGTGAGAAAAGTGTAACATGAATTAACAACTGAATAAACAAACGCTCGTACTCGGTATGCTATAAGAAGATATTGTTATCGCCAGTTATCTTTTGACTACTAGAAAAATTAAGTTATCTTTATTAAAAACACAGTGACCCGGCGAAAGTGGCATTGCCCTCTTTCTACGATACGAGTAATTTTCTAAATTACTGAATTGTAACTTTAAATTTTCATGTGTTTAAAATCACGTATCGTCTGTTTGAAGTCGACATGCGTAAGCTGAACAACTTAATTTCACTCACTATTTGAGTCGGTTTACAAATAAGATTTCATTAAAAATCTACTTTTATTTTAAACAATTAGGTGGCCGTTAGCGCGTACACATCGGCGATTCATTTTTATTCACTAAGATTTTTATTAACGCTCTCAAGATATTTGTAACAATTAAAAAAAACAGCAGTCTTAGGTCGCACAAAAAAGATTCTCTCTTTTTTTCATTAAACATTCGGGTTCCTTTATATAAAATTTCTTAAATACGTAGAAAACCACGAAATATTTTTTATATTTTTTTGTTTAACTTGATAAAATTACGATTTATGTATATCATATTCAACTCATCCTCACGCACCTACTAACCTTCATTTGTGAACGCAGTAACGATTACGGAATTATCATACTTAGCCTACATTTCAGGAAGCTATACAAATGTTGACTACGCACGGTCATTGAGCTTGCGCTATCACTTCCCTGTTGAAATTATTTACATATGGGGAAAGCAGTTGTTTATTTTTTTCTTTTCATCCAATCACACTTACAAAAGAAATTGATAACGCACAATTGTATACGATTTATATACCATTTTTGTATATTTAAAGCGTCGGTGGCTCAATGGTGTGGACTGTTGCTTTCGATATGCAGGGCGCAGATTCAAATTCCACTATGTACAAATGTTTTGAAATTATAATTATTTACATTATCCGACGCTATTACGGTGAAAGAAAACATCGCGAGGAAACCTGCGCAAGTAGACGATTAAGGCCTATTCACCCGTCAAGTCATTCAGAATAAGTTCATGCGGGAGCACCGTGGTTTATACGTAATGTCAACCTTCATTTAGACTTAGGGCTGCCTACACTTTCGCAGTACCTAAAGTTAGCGTCCAAACCCGCTTATTGTCTCCTCTGCTGATTATACAACAGCAGCAAATAATAATATTTCACCTCGCGCGCGTAAACGTCGGCGTCCACGGACGTGCTAGACGATCCAGACGACTCTATCACGGTCGCCGCCGTGTATATATGTTATATGTTAGGCTACCAAGCCCCGGTGAAGCTGTAAAGGCCATCTGCGGCCAAAACCAGTAGTCAGTTCGAAAAAAAACCATTTACGGGTAAGTTCCTGCCCCTCGGTGGGGACGTTTAATGGGCTGATGATGCTGTTCCTAAAAAGACGGGCAATGGAGTGATAAAAAATTCAGCAATAATGTTATTCGCGAAATAACTAAAGTAACATTTATAGCTCTCCGGATTAGCAAGTAAAATTTGCAGTGAGCCGTAGTCGCAGAACCGATGGCCGATGGGATAAAGCAGTATTTTAGAAAGGATACAGCGTCTTGGGAAAGATAACGTAGGATAACCTCCGTCCGAATGTACCGACGATTTGCAAAAGGAAGGTTTTTGCAATTTGGAGGTTTATCACCAACCGGCGCGTCTCGCCTTCGTTATGGTGGCATCAATTCATGGACCTCCACGCTCACTCATTGTTGCATTTCATGCATTATTATGTAAATATTTATAGATATCGGTACATAATTTATCCGTTATTTAGTATCTACATGGGAGCCTCATCAGCCTTATGTAGTGAAAACTAGAAGTAAATAGAACCCTCCGAGCGTGAAGGTGATGAGTGTTATTGTTTATCTAGATATTTATTAACATTTAACGTCGTCCCCTGATTCACATCATATTTGTAAGGAACATCGGGCGCGTGAGACTATTTTTAACACGCTATTTATTATTTCTTTACTAAGCTAAGTTTTGGTTAAGTGGGAGCTCTAGGCAGTAATATTATCGAGCAACACATTAAATTTCAGATACCAAAGGCAAGCAGCCATATTTTGTGTGTGATAATTAATAATAAACCCTTTGTATTGGTAATGTTATACATTTTGTTCAATAGTAGAAGATGGAAGCTAGATTGTAGAGGGAAATGTATAACACATTGTTCCAGATATACTTACCGATGACAGCCTTTGGTCATACATTGTTTTCATATATACTTGTATGTATCTAATGACTTTTCATCACAATTCGGCGATCCCGAAGAATGAACTGGATAACCATAGTGCAATTAATTGTGCGTTAATTAATGTTTTTGGTCACAGTAACAATTCATATCCCTTAGTTTGGAACTACCAAAGTGTCATGATTATGACGGTACGGAATGGTGAGATTAAAGTACAACGTATCCCTTAGAAAAATTCGCACAGACCATCCAATTATTAGGTTCAAAGGTGTTTGAACCGTTAATCGTCTGCCATAACATTGGCCTCTATGCGAAATGTAGCGTTTCGTGTGTGTAATTATTACAATTAACTATGTATCGATATTCGGTAAGTCAATGATCTCACTGCGAGGCGGGACGGTTGCGTAGACGCAGTCTGCGCGCGCACACGTAGTTTGGTGCGGAGTCCGCGCGCGCGTTACCGAATTACTGAACACCGGCGATCTAGTGAATGAACATGTTTATACAATTACGAGTTTATAATTGAGGTAAGTTTCTTTAAATGAATAAGTTTTAATTTATTGTAAATTTCTGGAAACGGCTCACGAAGCTACTATTGTACGAAAATGAACGTTTACAACATAATGATTTATTACTTTTATGAGATGTTTGAAATGTTTGTTTGAAAAAAGTTCAGTGAAAGTTCTAAGAGGTACTTTAATATAAGTTGATTAGGAATTTAAAATGTTCTTTGCTTTTATTTGATTAATTAATGATAATAGTTTTTGTTAAATTTAGGTTCGTTACTTGTAAAAGCAAAGATGTTATCAAAACATACGTTGAAATGATATCAAATATTGTTATGTGTATTATAAGGAAAAATCAACGATTCAACCATTGAGGCCCAACGCTAACTAAAAGTTTTGTTTAAAATTGTTATAGTAAGAGAACATTTTCTGTAGAAGTGGCATCAAATGATAAGTTTTTCCGTAGTCAACGAATTAATACATGAAAATACATTCAAAAGTGATCTGGATCACGTAGATTTGTCGTTATATATGTCGAATTATATTAAGTAAACCGTTATTTACATAAAATATACACCAGCCTTTTGCATTTATGGTTTTGGTTTGGTTTACTTCGGAATGTGTCTCTACGCTTTGATATTTGAACTCAATAATAATACTGCTATGTGCTCTTGCTGGATCCCTATTCAATTAGAGCATTTCATAGTTACATATAATAATCATCACGACTATATACTCCCAAAGAAATAGTTAGGTCTAAGTAAGTTTAGTATCACCAATACTCATTATTTAAAAAAAAAATTACATTAAGGTGCTTTGTAATAAATTACTTATCACTGAAACCTTATAATATTTTACTTGTAGTAACTTAGATAAAATAGCCAGTGAAATGAAGCGGCGTTGGTTCTTGATATTGCTTTAAGCTGCTATGTCAACACAATTAATTCTCGTTATTGAAAAAGAAAAGTGTTTACTAAATTTTCATATCCTTAGCCATTAAGGTCGACATAAGTATTTATTTCTTTTTCGATAGCTTAAAAAGTTTCTTACACACAATTAACTCACTTAAATTAATATTAAGGGCGACTCGTGTGGTGTAATAATTGTGAAGTGGGGTTTTACACCAAAGGTTCTGGGTTCGATTCCGTATAATACAAACATTTTTTAGGAAGGACATATCTATTTGTGTTGGTTGTTTTAGGAGTATTGGAGTGTTTTCTATATGTAGGTAGATTCGTGCCCCTCGATGTAGATGTATAATAAGCTGATAATGATGATGCACTTACATCGACAAATCAGTTGCATACACAAGAATGGTATTTTAAATTCCATAGGTATTACAGCTTTTAAGGCCCTACCAAACTATCTACCCTTGGTACGTGGTGCATCTTTTTGATAAACGTAATAGACGAGCTACTTTCCAACTTGTAGTGGATGGAACGTGTAATCGAGGCAACTTGTAGTTGAAATCCCTTACAGTTTATAACGGTATGTTACAAAAAGAATGACGGCTAAGACTTTAAACAGTAGCATCTTTTTAATAGCCGAACATAAATATTGATTATTGAGCTAACGATAATTAAATAGAAACTAAAAGACTTGCACACTACCATAGGTATATTTTATATCAGTTTAGTACAGTAAAAGACTTTTGTCTTAGTTACCTGTTAATCTAACTTACATACAAACCGACCGATTTAGTTGTACGTGTGTGTATGGTGAGGGCAGCTGGTGGTTGCCGTAAGAGGTTAAGGGATGGTCTTCTTAAATCAGCAGAGAACGGGTAACAGCGTTCTCTTATTAGACCAAGTCTATAAAGATATTGCTATTTCCAACTCTCCTACCAAGCTGAATATTATGGTGAACACTTCACAATAACGAAGTAGACCCTTAGACAGTAGTAGGACGTTATCAGTAGACGCTTCCGGACAGACGCGAAAATAATTGTTCCGGATGTAAATTTTACTTTCTACCATTGTATAGACAGTGTTGAAAAGATATACTTTTTACGTTGCTTTTAATCTTGAAAACATTTTTAATAACCACATGAATCGTGTTCTTAAAACTGACTGTGATCAGTTTATATATTGTTATTCGGAATAAATATACCGTAATAACACAAATTGAGTATCAATAAATCTTTCTGACGTTGAGCGATTTTGCTTGCACAGCTTTCACAGGATAATACAGGGGTCACAAAATTATTTGTACGAGAACAGGAGGTTCCCAGGTCTAAGTTTAGCAGTATAAGTGGCATCTACTCTATAAGCTCACCCTATAATATCAAAACCAACAAAATGGTACCTTGGAATTTGTTAAAACTAGTGTAATTGAAGTCTCATTTTTAAGAGAATGATTTTGAGATGACGAATCTCTTGTTCGGTTCTTTTAATAAATGAAAATAAAAGTTATTATTCAGTTTAGATCCTTACAGAACACTTCATCATCAGCTCATAAACGTCCCCACCAAGGGGCACGAGCCTACCCGTATTGGGTGATTAGGCCTTAGTCGTCCACGCGGGCCTAGTGCGGATTGGACGACTTTACACACAACCTTCGAATCTATTCGCAGACGTGAAAAGAACAGGACACTTATGAATGTCAAATGAAGCTACCACTGGTTCGGGAGGTAGTTTTCCACTGAGAATAGACATTGAACTGTACAAATAATGACTGTGGGCTCCATAAATTATTCGGTTTTTATATTTTGATAATTACTGTTCCTGATAAATGAATGGAGTACTTCATGAACTTGTAATGTAACAGTACAAAATGCTTGTGAAGTAATTGTGATTTGTTTCGTTTTTATTTGATTATGTCAAGAAATGTCGTAATTTTAAACTTTATCTCTATGGTAATTAATCTTAATCAAAAGTGTCAGAAAAAGTATTTATTTGCGAGTAATGTAAATTCGCTTACATACATCGATTAGAGTCAAAACAATTCCTAAACTGTGTCGTTAAAGGTTTTTATGATTTCTTATAAACATGTAATTATTTTACTAATATGTACTTGCTACTAAAAATGCACATCTCTGCATAGTTCAAACTACTAGGATACTGAAATAAAATTCAGGCAAAGAAAAAAAACGAATGAACAAACAAATTTAATTTAACACAATCTTTTATTTACCTACTAATTTCATTTCAAAACTTTAAAAAAAGTACAAATTATTCCAAAAATCCTCTTATCACGTTCAATTATATTATTATTTTAATTTTCCAAATATAATACTCAAATGTGATACAATTATTGATTTAACTGTAATTCTTCACAACATAAATTAATTATGAGTAATAAAATACAGAACTAAAGTGCTCCAGTTCAATTAATTTATGAGTTATATATGCATGGGCGTATGACAGGGCAATTTAAGGCCGATGAGTAAATAGGCATGACTTAGTAGGCATAAAATTGTAACCTGCGTATCGTAACTACTCAGTTAGTGAACGAATTGTATCTACCTTTTATACTAGGTTCTAGTTTTTTCGAATTATGCTCAGAATTTTGTTTACCGCAGTTTTGTTAGTAGGTTTGCTTTTTAAACTGATATTGCTAAATAATTATAATTTACTCTAGTATATTATTTATAGACATATAGAAAAATACAGAGTGTCATTGAACATAAAATGTGCCCCGAAATGACAGCTTCTGTTTATGTTTGTTGTCAATTAATTTTCTGATATTTGTGACAAGAAATATGTAATCGAATTGTTCATTTACCTAGGAAAAGTAATTCCTGTATTGTCTCTCTTTTGTTCATTTTGGTATTGCACCATTTTTAAGAAAGCCATGTTCTTTTCAGTTTTTTTTGTCTCTGTTGACAGCTGATGCGATTCAAATGTTTGTTTGAAAAAATTGGTTGAATTTGGACACACTTTTCTTGTCAGCGACAATCCGTCCGTATTTTGTCACACGTCCATGGTGTTACATTTTAGGAGACAAAGCACAAGTGTAATTACAATTGCTCATGTGCATCATGTACTGTTTAGTAAAGGAAGGCTCTGGCTACATGTAAACCCATACTGTTTCAATGAGGCGAGAATCCGTCCAAAACACTCTAGGTCGATATTCGTCGGCTTAGATTAGTAGACGAATGTAGATAAAACACATATGACTAACCCTTTATATGCTGAGGATCATTTTACGAACGTCCTGAAAAGGACTGTGTTTTGCTAACAAAAGGGTTATGTCTCAACTAAATAAATTCTAATGGGTACTGAAAGAAACTTGACGTATATGGTCCGATTGGATTAAAATCGAAGTATTATGACAAAATAAGAATCCTTAAAGTTTTTACGAATACTCCGACATTTGTTTAAGAACATTAGTGTCGTTCTTGTTTTTTTTTTCCGGGTATATAATGATATCACGCCTAGGTAACGAATTGACATCTCTAAAATATGCACAAGTAACAATTAAGCTCAATATTTTCACTGATGCTTGTCAAAGTATCTGTGATTTATGGTTATCCAAAGAGAATAGAGCGTCGTAACGCTCCGCAACCCGTTATCCCGTTCATGCAAACCGTGACTGAGGACGCATTTTGACCGTCATAAATTATCCATGTACCAAGTTCAATCATTCGTGTGACGTTTACGGCACCTGCATAAGATTTTTTTAATAGTTAGCTTTTTATAAATTTATTATAAAAAGCGAACTATTAAAATAATCTTAACTGGGCAAAATTTTGATAGTGTTGCTTTTTGTTTTGATACGAGTACGTGCTGGAAATACCGTAATGTAAAAAAGCCGGATATAAATAAACATAAAATACTATAAATAATTTCAAACACGTCCATAACTTTTTTTTATTTTTTTTAAATTAGGTTCACAAAAACAGCGATGGATTATGGCGACGGTCACCGAAATAGAATAAAGTTTAGTTGTTATGAGTAGCGTATGTTACAGTCGGCATCCATAAATTCGTATATTAGTGGCTTTAGTTAAGACGATTTACCTATCATACGGTTAATGAGACTATCGATAGTTGAGTAAAACTAATTAAACGTCCCAACTGAGGATCACGAGCTTACCCGTAAAGGATGTATTGGCCTTAGTCATCGACGCGGGCCCACTGCGGATTGGCCGTCACACAACCTACCAATTATTATCGATAGTATCTAATTCGAATATCGAATGCACAATCTATAGTATCAATCTATTGTTGCTAAATATTGTACAAATAAAATAATTATTCATACTTTCGGTAGTGTAGGTAGATATAAGATATAAAGGGATGACGCACACTGATTAACAGTAATTTTGTTACAATAATCAAAGCCGATATTCTCGATGGGAATATTTATATTTGTTTACAGTACTATCGATAGTATTGTCGCCTATCGTCATGGTCCAAAATGAGTTATCGATTTTATCGAGGTGACTGTAGTAATCGATAGATCGACAAAACTATACGTAAGTATTTGAATATTTGCACATCCCACGGATGATCCCACGAAGGATACAGATAGTCAAAAGGTATAACTCAATAAAGAGACCTAAACCTATATGCTAAAGTCCTCTGCATTGTGCAGGATGACGTAAACTACTAAGAAAGTAACGCAGAAATATTAATGTCCAGGGTGTTACGTCTTTATATAGCAATTTACGTACTTATGTTATATTAGGTAACAACATGTGCTGTTAGCTTCGAGTATTAAGTTACTTAGAAAGGCTTGTAGATATTATATACCGTTTTGGAACTCGTACGGTATTGTCTGTGAAGCCCAGCTTAATGCCTGTTATAGGTAAAGTAGTAACGTAAACTGATTTCAAATGAGTTATAATTTTTGCGACAAATTGCTACTTTATATAATAAGCTGTTCCCCGTGGTATAACCCGCGTATAAGTTATTCTCCCGCAGTAAAACAACGTAAAAGCACGCAGCGCACGGCGCCGCGGCCTCCTCGCGGAACGACTTTATTTATCTAATTAAAAAGGTTTTTTCGAAAATAAAAGTAGCCTAAGTTATTACTTATTACACCAGCTAGATTCATATTTAGTAAAGATACTAAATTTAATACAAACTGTAAAATGCAATAAAAATAAATGTAAAACAAAAGAAAAATACATTGTACTTTATTTGTATACTATGTACTTTTTCTTCTTACCTATAATAACCAATGTACTTTAAATAATAGGCAGCAACACTTCCTATAACGGCATTCGTAGTTTAGTGGTCTGAGCGTTGAGTTTTGATTACTGCTTGATCCAGGGGTATTTCCTGCGGGACAACGTATAGTGGATGTTATTTTGTGGTTTGAAAGAGACATCGGTTCCGGCAGTCATACATAAAACCTCCCAACGACCATTAAGGCTAGTGGTCGTTGGTATAGCCGCTTCATAAGATGGCCTGTAGTCCCTTTTGGGAATTATGAATTAGACGATTGTGTACTGTGCGGGAATACCTGTGGCCTGCAGTGAGACCTTAAAGGCTGATATTGAAAATCCTTAACAGCTCGTAACAAGTTCGTAAGTTTACTACTGGACTTGAGGCCTACTCAAGATCAGTGAAGCAATTGCCTTTATTTTCGCATTAGGCAACTAAGGCGAAAATGCACGTTCAGCACCATCTAGCCCAAGTTAAGCGTGAAACTTGAATTATGGGTTTAGTACACATCGGATAAACATAATAATTTAAATATATTTTGTAAAGACATACATATTATACATAGAAATGTGGAGATGTTGGAGATAGCAGTACCTGATAAAAGGTTAGATTGTATGAGATAGCGTTGCTACCCGTTCTCTGCTAATAGTATTGGTACTAAGCCGTTAGAGAAGTGAGAATGTGGTATATTAATCTGTTGTTACTAAATGGAAATAAATAATTTATAACGCAATGTGTATTAAATTGGATTAGTGCGTCGGTGGCTCATTGGTGTGGACTGTTGCCTTTCGATCTGGAGGGTGCAGATTCCAATCCCGCCACTTGCCAATGTAATATAAATGTTTGCAATTATATGTACGCTAATCGGATGCTCTTATGGTGAAAGAAAACATCGCGAGGGAACCTGTGCGCGCTAACGAAGAAATGTAAAGGTTGTGCGTGAAGTTGGCCAATCTACACTGTGCTCTCGTGAACGACTAAGGCCTGTACACCCTAGGCTCGTGCCCCTCGTCGGGGACGTATAATGAGATGATGTGTGTTAAATGGAGAGAGGATGCTTTGGCACGAATGGGCTGGCTCGACCGGACTGATACCACTGTCTCAGAGAAAACCGGCGAAAACAACCTCTTTGTATGTACTTCATTCATTTATATATAAAAAACGTAGGGTGTTATTTATACGAGTTTAATATACCCCATTTTGACGACCCATTTGGTGTTGCGGTTGAGTGGTCGACTGCAACACCAAGGGTTCGATCCCCGGGCAGTACAAACATTTGTGTGCATGAACATGTCTGTTTGTAATGGTCTGGGTGTTTTCTATGTATGATATGTATGTATTTACGAAAAAAAAATGTATTTAAGTATATTAATCCGTTGTTTAGTACCCATAATACAGGCTTCACGCTAAACTTGGGGCTAGATGGCGCTGTGTAAATGTCAGTGGATTATTTATTTATTTTATTAATATAGTTGTAAATCAATCGATATCAAGAGCCCCATGCATTCATTTTATTATGAAATCAATTTTGTGTTCACTGCAATCAAATTTTATTGAGATACGAATACAGGTGAAGCTAAATCAAAAGGCGTTAAAAAAGGCACTTTTTTTGAGGTAGGTACGTCAAGTTTAAGAAAGCATAGCGATACTTAAATTATTTCTCCTATAAAGGATAAAATTTTGAAGGATTGACTCGACGTATTATGGTTTTTTCCTAGAAACAAAAAGATATTTTGCTACGACATAATAGCCAAGCCTTTTTCATATTGCAGTTTACCAAAACATTCGTTCATGTATTGTTTCAACCTAATTGAGGGTGTTATAAACGTATTTGGATAAATGACTCTACTGATTCATTTAGTACTTAAACCACCAAAACGTCGACTGTAAATTTGCAAGGCATTGTCACCTCTTAATTTCGTATCCTAGGTGTCACAATAGAAACTGTTTTATACTTGACCCGCTTTACCATTTTTGGACGAGTGTCAAACAAATTTTGTTGTAGACAGTGAAACAATGTTAACACGGTGTTTGTTCTGCAAAAGGTCTTGCCTCGTTAAGGAGTGTTTCATGATAGTTAATTGCATATTCCTTCAGCTCTGTCCCTAGCGCAAGCATTCCTTATGGGGCATCTAATAACAGCGTTTCTTTGATTAATGGCATATTGTATAACACTTGCTAATTTATCGTACGTATAAGAAACAACTGACTAATGAGAACATTATGATAACAATTAATAGAATTAATGGATTATCGTCGCTTATCCGGTAGGATTGTTTGTTTTATGTTTATGTTATGGTTGGAAGCATCGGGTAATACAAATCAAACATGCCTAATTAATTTAATTATATAGGAATGTACGCTGACATAACTTACATGTATTTGTCACGTTATATCGAAGTTAATTTCGAAGTCAATTATCGTTTTAATGCGTTATTGTCACATGCGTAAACGTAAATATAATACACATGGAAATAATATCTTTCACTACAGTAATCAATATTAAATTATCTATTTGAATAAATATCTTTCATTCTATTAAAATTTTTATTACTTTTTTACGAGCATAGTAATGACAAGTGATATGTCTTCGTCGATTGATACTTAATTTCTAGATTGTTTTCCTTTTGTTCACTACGGTTTTTCACCATTTCACAACACAAGCAGTGCACTTTTTTAGATTGTTTTTCCTTACATAATCTAGGGCTCTGTTGACAAATTCGCAAATCATTTTATTGTTTTGAGGTTTTCCATATAAAAACTGGCCAGGACTTTTACATACTTTTGTACGTACAAGAACTC
>PQWD01006599.1:0-140069 GCA_019425675.1 Leucinodes orbonalis
AGACGACTCAGTACCGAGTCTACCTTCTACTAATACACATTAGCATCTCCTTTTATCTTTTTCTTGATGAGGATTAACCGTGGGTGTAACAAAATGTCGGCTAATACATCGAGGGTTCGCGGTTCTATCCCCGGGCAGTACAAATATTTGACTTAATGTAGCTATTTTAGGCAATGTTTACCGTGGGGTACCGCTAGTACGAAATATAGTGCGACTTTACTCCTTTTGACTGAGTGTTTTTGAAGGAATTTTAGACAATAATTCAATAAATATGTGCATCAAGTTCAGAAAAAAATAGGTATGTTAGTATGTTTATATTGGTAACTTAGTATCATCTATATGTAGCGATTAATATCTTTTATTGCGTAGAATGGAAACATCGTGAGGAAACCTTCATGCACGCCTGCGAAGTGATTCGAAGGTTGTGCGTGAAGTCGTCCAACCCGCACTGGGCCCGCGTGGACGACTAAGGCCTAATCACCCTATACGGGTAGGCTCGTGCCCCTCGATGGGGACGTTTAATGAGCTGATGATGATTGCGTAGAATATAAAAAAATAGAGCGTCGGTGGCTCAATGGACTGTGGCCTTTAGATCGGGAGCGCGTAGGTTCAAATACTGCCACGTACCAATGTGTTGTCGAATTTTCGAAATTATATGTACGTTATCCGACGCTCTTACGTAGAAGGAAAACATCGTGAGGAAACCTGCGCACGCCAACGAGATTCAAAGGCTGTGCGTGAAGTCGGTCAACACGCACTGGGCCCCGTGGACGACTAAGGCCTAATCACCGACACGGGGAGGCTAACCATTGGTGTTGCGGTTGAGAACTACTGTAACACCAAGGGTTCCGGGTGCGCCCAGGGGCAGTACAAACATTTGTCTGCATGAACATGTCTTGAAAACATCCAGTTCAATGTATATACGAGTATGTATGTATTACAAAAATGTATATAAGTAATTATCCGTGTTAAGTACCATAATACAGGCTTCACGCTTTACTTGGGGCTCGGCGCTGTGTGAATGTCAGTTATGAGATGATGAATGATATTTATTATTATCTTTCATGCGGATATCTAACAAGAAATTGTAACTAATATTCCTTCACAGAACGAGACCCGAAGCCTGCTGACGTCATCGGACGAGGATGACGTCATCATCCAAGAGCCACACATCGACACAGTCGAGGTGTCCGACGAGACGGACGAAGACGACATGCCCCTAGTGAAACTACTGAAGAGACGACACACCGAGAAAACCGAGGAGCCAGAACTAGCCAAGATACTATGGGGTATGTACGAATATTACTGCGTACAGTGTCACTTTACAACATCAAGCGGTACAGAGTATAGGAAGCATACAGCATCCATCAGAAAGTGTTGATGATGTGCCAAATATGTGGTTATATGACAGCCAGCGAAAGTCAGTTTACAAAACACGAGAAACAGCACGGCGAGAAGAAATACAAGTGCCATTTGTGTTCGTACAAAGCGAAGCACAATATGAGTTTGGTGTATCATATGAAGGAGCATAAGGCGGAGTTGGTGAGCGCGGGCGAGTCGAGCCGAGGCGGCGACGCAAACGGTATGCGGCGCGCCTAGCCAAACATACACACGACGACTATGTGCCCTGAGTTTGTTTGTTATTGTCATGCGTTCTATCAAGAAATATCAATTTTACCTATAATTGAATAAAATCAATAAGTCTATCGATGGTGTCGATATCGATAATGAAGCTAGAATCGATATTAGAGACGTATCTATCGATATTGATTATGATGATAACAATTTTGAACGCCAGGAATCCAGACACAATAGAAAATCTAGTTTCTGACGCCTTTAGGTCGCATAGGTGTTCAAAGGGTTAATATCGATTGGTCCATCTGCAGTGTCGATTCTATCATTCATATCGATTGATCCATGTATAGTATCGAATATATTAGTTATACCGATTGATGCATCTAAAGTATCGATTCTATTCTTAATATCTTTAGTGTCGATTCCATCGTTATGGATTCTTTCATTAATATCTATTGGTCAATGTTTGTTGTTGATTCTATCATCAATACGAAGGCCCGTCTGTGGTATCGATTTATTGTATTTATCGATATCATTCTAAATGTCTATAGTGTCGATTCAATTATGATATCGATTGATCAATGTTAGTGCGATTCTATTATTAATATCGATTGGTTAATGTATAGTATCGATTCTATTGATTATATCGATTCGTGTATCTATAGTATCGATTCTATCCTTAGTATTTATAGTGTCATTCATCGCTGTTAATCCATCGTTGTCGATTCTATCATTAATATCGATGTAAGACGTAGGCATCCCCTAAAAGAGATTCGATAAAATCCTCTACATAAAACCACCCCTAATGGATAAATAGGCATGAAAAATAATACTTCTTAACGCGAGCGAAGCCGTGGGCAAAAGCTAGTCTTACGTAAAACGACGAAGAGTGCAAAATTGTACTATTGAGACATAATAAAATATTATTAGCGTATTTAAATTTTAGCGGAATTGGGGCTCTCAGCTGAATGTGTTGTACCTAACCCGGTTAAGGCCAGGAGAGTATAGAGGGGAGGGGGGGGAAGTTGGCTTCTAATATGCCGTCGCTACACGGCATCTATGAAATAAAATTTATAAATGTATATAAGAAAATCCGATTTTTGATCGTACTAATTGGATTGTGTGAATAATTTTTAATGCAATTGTAAATAGTATTTTATTCTTAAAATTAAGATTAATGTGTGTCGGATCAGAAATATGATTGGAGACATGTAATTAAAAAAATACTATTTCGTACACTGTATTATGATTTTGATAAACTTGTATGCAAAAATTAAAAGCTTTAACTTTGAAAGTTTCAGATTCATTCAATTTCTGAAACCGATCTTAATAAAATTAAATTCTATATCATAAATGTAGATGTTTTGCATTCCAACAAAACATGTATTATGTGTTGAATAAAACACACAGCGTTGGGTGAAGAAGCTGTCTATGAATTCCTCGATTTACAAAGAAAATAATACAAAACCTTACCAGAATTCCTTTGCTCACGTCTTACTTTCACAATTTCAACACTAGAGGGCGTCGCTTGTCGCGCTCTTACTTGTCATCTTGTCAAGTGTCATAGCGTCTTCACCACCAGCAAGAACTGTACTGGAACGCTGTGTGTTTTATTCAACACATAATACATGTTTTGTTGGAATGCAAAACATCTACATTATGTGTTTTTCTAAAACACACAGCGTTGGGTGAAGACGTGTTTGTTATCTGCTGGTGAAATTGGAAGACAAACGCTATGTGATCTGAAATGTTATTTTATTAATACTAATACATATTCAAATAAAATAACTCCTCCTGGCGGGGGCACTCTCGTGTTCCCATGTTTTGTTGGAAGACCTTTATCCCATAATTATTGTCAAACATATTTAAAATCTTGAAAAATCAATAATAATATTTATTAAAGATTAATACTTAATAGAAGCTACTAACTAAATTTAATCAATTATGTTTCAACTAGTTTGAATCAATTTTGTGAGATTTTACAGTAATTAAACTCCATTTAGCAGAATGGTAGCTGACAATGTATCCAGTTTTATCTTTAGTTATGAAATTTAACTAAAATATTGTTCTTTCCCTAATCACTCTGTGAATTATGTAGTGGCAGTAATTATTTAGCTGTTAAACATTATCATAAATCTAAAACCTCGTAACCCCTGCAGCTTTGCATGTAAAACTAACCCTTACTGGTTGGCTATTACTATTATTTTGATGTTGTCAACAAAATAACTCAATATTGCTATGAATCTTATGTCCTGGGATAGTAATTTGGCCCATTGAGCGCCGGGAATCCAGACACAATATAAAATCTATTGTGTCAGGCGCTGTAAGGCGTCATTAACCTTCTTAGTAAGTGGCTGAATCTGTTTTGGATGCAAATTCAATCCAAAATGTCATATCTGCATATTTGTCCATCTATAAACACGAGATCAGAACCATTAAAGTTCAAAGTGTTGGTTAATTTAAATAATAATACCAAAAAAGTGTATCATGAAACTTATTAATAACTTTTCTTTATCAGTGACTGGTGCTACTTGAGCTACCAAAGTAGGTACCTGAATGTATTTACAAAAACATAAAAAATATTACCTCTTTCCTTCTGACTTCCACAAAACATGTCAGAAATAAACTTTTATACTTTTATATAAGTAGTTATATATTGTCTAATGCAAAGTTGTGATATGGAAATGACCTGGCATGGAATTAAGTAGGTACTTCATTTTTGTCATAATATTATTTCCATTACACTGGGCAATCCACTGCCTGATTGCTGGCCATTAAAAGTAATTTATTGCATGATTTCTGGCTATAATATTCAATCAAATTAAATACTTACTAGTTTCCCCCTAATTTTCTCTGCCAGAAAGTTCATTTCTTTATTTGTATAAGTACTCACTCACATGCCAACAGTAAAGCAACTGTTTTAGTCATTAGTGTAGTCCACAACAACAGCTGACTCAAGCTTCCATGTCTAGGAGGTGTTGAATCCAATTTGAAGCTCCAATATTATAAACTCTTGCATTGTATAGCTTTGCTATTACTTGTGGAACAAGATTAGGTAGGAGCCAAAACAGGTCATATCAGCTATGGATGGCAGTTACATTAATGTTCTGAATCCGAACATAATTTCTAATAACATTGCTTCTTCTAGAAGCTAGCAATTATAATAAACACTGAAAGAAAATTTTATTTTGTTGCATGGGTCCCGACCCATACCCAGAATATGAGATTAAGATCTGTCATTCTGGTAACAATCTCCTGGAAAAAAGTCTGCAAATTAACCTTCCCGGAAGGTGTACTGCTGCCAACATCACTTTCAGCAAATCAATCAGATAGTTTTGTGGTAAGGCTTAACAAAAACCAAGCCTGGTGCCTCCTTTTATTATATATTCACTCAGAGACTTTACTTATTTAAAATAAATATGGATCTTAGTAAAAATGTCTCAAAATCTCCCTTTATACAAGTAGTAAACTTCATTATTAAAATCGATAAACCTGAGGGGTATGACCCCTACAGGGATTCTCCCAAGCCGCCCTGGGGTCTGTGGTGAGATATTCAGTTACTGGAGTTTTTTCGGCGAGGTTACATTAGTTGCCACTGACCCGAGCCACCAATACAACTCGTTCAAGGCATATACTGGTACAATAAGCTTTGCCAGTTATACAGTTCATGTGGTCTATATTGGCCAGAACTTTATTATTATAGTCGTAACACTCGTTTTTCTCTCATACTGCCATAGACAAACTGTTTGAAGAATATTTCAATCCATCTGAAATGTGTAGGTATTGCCTCTTATTCTTAATTTTGCAAAGTCCATTTGTCTACTTATTCACTGGCAATTATCATGTCCTTTAATTATTATTACTTTTTATGGAATGACCCTTGTTGTGTTCACACCACATTAAGAGTTGAACCTTACTATATCTTCTAGGTCTTGTTATAAGTATGAGAGTAATGTATAAGGAAACCCCGGCCTTTCCAAGGACTCACAGCTTCCGCAGCCTGAGCCACTTACTTGGATACAGTCCTGTAGGACTAGAGGTTAAGTGTTCAGATATACCAGAAACAATAACCTCTTAAATAAAAGGATCTCCGCGATCCAGTCTGATACAGCTGCAAATTCATTGCAGTCAAAAGATAGGCCAATGGAAAAAGGGGTTGTATGCACCACTTTGTTAATGTAAGCCTGGGTAAGCTTCATCGAATAGTTCACTTATCGAGTCATATTTTAAGCATTCAATTTTGAACCTGCAAATAACTTTTATCACCTGTACATATATACATGTTTATCACCATGTAATAATATCTGAAAATCCTGCGCTGAAGAAAATCAATTTTGGTAATAACAACCATTTTTGGTAAGAACAGAAATTGTCTTTTCCAAAAGTGAGTCTCCTTAAATCATTTGATATATGATAGCTGCTATTGTCTGTCTTATTTCAAGACTAATGTTTTAAATTGATTGGCAAGAGTTAAATTCAAATTGCCACCTTTCTTTATAAAGTATTGCACCACTTATATTGTTGTTGGGGACAACAACCCCACAATAGCAGACAATCCAACCTTAAAGGAGTTATGGGCTCTGCGACATTATTGGAAACATATTTTGTACCATAACCAATATGGTATAATTCAAATTCCAAAAAATAACTCTTATGAAGTGTCAAAATAACCCAAAAGGGGCTGTTAGCACTAATTTATATTAATATTTCTTTTAAGATTTACATATAAAAGATTTCTTGAGATGAGTGCATTTAAACTTTCCAGTTTCATTATTTATTTATTATTATTTGTCATTATCATAAATCTCTAGATATTTGGGCCAAATTGTGGCCCAGTCCAGGCCAAAGTCAACAGAAGTGGCCCCTTTTTGAAGGTTTAATCTTAATCTAAGTTATACACAATACTTTTGATATAAAGGTGTACCTTTTTTAATTAAATTGTTTATTTAATTTAATATTGCTATGCCAGTGACTGTATGACTGGAAGCAAGCAATGTATCTCAGTGACAGATGAATGGATACATTTTTAGAGATACAATTCTCAGCAAACACTTGTGATATTCAATATAGAAAACACATTGTGATAAATAAACTTTAGGTATTATCTCACATAAATAAATAAACATTTATTTAATTTTCTGTTGGTGTTTAAATTTAAAGATTATATTCATCCATATGAATACTGGATTATTTGTTTATAATTAATATTCATTAGGGTATGCAACCCAAGATGATCTATGTTTTGAGTAAATCAATTGAGAAATATAAATATTATGTTCTAAGGCTTAGTGCCCAAGGGCTTTTTGCATACCTATTGATCAAAATCAGGATGGTATGAACTAGATCAATTCAGCAAGTGCTGTTTAGCTTAGTTATTGTTCACACACTCTGTGACAGTTCAAATGTTAAAAGCTCAGGACTGTTTTAATGAAATTGCTAAATCCAAAGTTGTAAGTGTAAATGTTTACAAGGCCTCAGTTACTAATGATACCAAATGGATTAACTGCAGAACTCAATTGTTCAGGCTATGTAACTTATCATTTTAAACAATTCTTAATAGATAACTGAATGATTTCATTGTTATCCTCATTATCCCACTAACAAGGCTCGAGCGTCAATGTACTTGGATTGGAAATAAAATATATGCCATAAATGTACAAATGGGTACGTTTGGTTCTGTGCTTCATCTTGATTACTCACGATTCATATTAAATTGAGTATAACATACCTGCAAAACGAATGTACAATGCAAGTACTTTTGGAATTTCACGCAAAGGGCGATAGATACTCGTTGCGACATGCGGTCGTCGTACTTAAAAAACGACGGTCCACCATCTTCAGAAAAATATGAATACTATCATCTTCAGAAGAATTTGAATGCTATCCTAAAACATCCACTGATCTGGAGGGTTTATTAGATGATCGCACACACTCTGAGCCTTTTTAACTTATTGTTACTCCATTTTGATACGTATTTTTTGTATATTTGTACTTTTAAAACTTAATTGGAAAAATTCCGACGTTTATCGTAAGGAATTCATAAAACGCTATGACACTTGACAAGATGACAAGTAAGAGCGCGACAAGCGACGCCCTCTAGTGTTGAAATTGTGAAAGTAAGACGTGAGCAAAGGAATTCTGGTAAGGTTTGTATTATTTTCTTTATAAATCGAGGAATTCATAGACAGCTTCTTCACCCAACGCTGTGTGTTTTAGAAAACACATAATGTGTGAATTATGAAAGAATGTAAATATATTTTGATCTTGAATTAAACAAGCATTTTTTCCCGTGTTTTCTCAGTCATCATCATCATCAGCTTATTAAACGTCCCCACTGAGGGGCACGAGCCTACCCGTATAGGGTGATTAGGCCTTAGTCGACCACGCGGGCCCAGTGCGGGTTGGACGACTTCACACACAACCTTCGAATCTCTTCGCAGGCGTGCATGAAGGTTTCCTCACGATGTTTTCCTTCACCGTAAGAGCGTCGGATAACGTACATATAATTTCGAAAATTCGAAAACACATTGGTACGTGGCGGGTTTTAACCTCCCGGTAGGAGGGCGACAGTCCACACCATTGAGCCACCGACGCTTTCTCAGTGATTAAGTATAATAAATTGCAACTCATATCTAATATCATTAAAGAAATGAGTATTTTTCTTCATACCAATATAATTATATCGATTTCAAACACTATAAGCGGAAGTGTTTTTAAATTTTTAAATATATTTATTTGAATAGGGTTTATTCATCATTATTAGGTCATTATGCGTCCCCACCGAGGGGCACAAGCCTCTCGTAATCGTCCACTCGGGCCCGGTGCGGATTGGCCGACTTCACGCACAACCTATGAATCTCTTTGCAGGGGAGCAGGTTACCTCACTCACTCGATAAAACAACGCGGATTTAGCATGCCGAAGCATGATTTTACAAATTCATCCAGCCTCCACTAACGATCTTTCGCAAGTTGTCGGTCCCTCGGTCCGGTCCTGCGCTACGCTTGCCAAGACGCAGTCTCCACTCCAGAACTCGTCTGAGGGACTGATATTTTTTGTGTTTGATTATAATGATCTGGATTATATATGTATAATATTTATGTTTTGTAAAATTGGTGTAGATGGCGCTGTGCGACTGTTTCAAAGATCAACGATCAACATAAAATATTATCTTAGGGAAAAAATAAAACAAATGCTAGTATAAAAATAATAATTTATTTATTAAAAACTTATTACATGTTATCTTAGCAGAAAGAGGGCTTGTTGACAGCGACGCGGCATACCACCGACTTGAGGTTTACGAACGCGTCGTCCTGGTTGGCTTGCTCGAATTTCTGAGAAAGAAACAGAAACGTTTTATTAAAATATAAATAAAACACTGACATTTACAAAACGCCATCTAGTACCAAACTAAGCATTTAGCCTGTAATATGGGTGCTAAACGACGATAGACATACATATGTTTTTTGTAAATACATACAAATTATACATAGAAAACACCCAGGCCAATACAAACAGACACGTTCGGGGATCGAACCAGGAACTCTTAGTCCAATAGCCGACGTCTCCTCAGCCAGTAAAGAAAACCATAAATTTATATTAAGTTACACCACAATAAAATAAAATTGGCCAAGCGCGAGTCGGACTCGCCCGCGGAGGGAAACCCTCCAGCAGCAGCAAGTAACATAAAATATTTTTTATTAACTTAGGCACCTACTACAGATTTAATATGAAAAAATAGTGTATGAATAAAGTGTGAATTATGACGTAAAAAAACACTACTTAGCAGAAATCGTTCAAATTAAATTTCGTTGTTAGATTTCATGGTCATGTACATCATATATTTGTATTTATTTTATCAACTCCATAGTTTAGAAACGACAATGTGTGTCGTCAAATATATCTACTTATGAAGAATTACCTCGTTAATAACGACGGTTGGGACGAACGCTAGAGGGCGCTGCACCGCATCAGTCTTGTCTCCATACGCGGCCAATAGGGAGGATCCTTGTTCGCTGCTGGCGCACTTCTTTAGCTTCACGGATTCCGATTCTCTCTTCACTTGCGCCAAACACTATAAAAACAAAACATCGTTACATTCCCAAATAAATAAGTTGCATTTTGGACAGTGTGCATTAGGATTGCACAATTTAATTCCTCCACAATGATGTAAAAAAGTATAGATTCGTGATATGCTCACAAAACAATCGAAAAAAGTGTTCCGAATGCAGCGACAGCACACATACACGTATTTCGAATGAGCGTTCATTTATCTAAAATACTGCAAACTGTATTCTCTTTGGCGGTTCGTTTTTGAGGCACGGATGGCATATCTTATTTCACAATTTGATTCCTACAACAGCATTTCTTAATCGGACAACTCGTTCTAAGGTTCCACCTCTTTGTTGTCGATACCACCCATTCGTACTAAAAAGTTCGGTTCTTCATTCATCGTCCGAACTGCAAGACAGTGGAAAATCCTTCCTGCGTCTGTGTTTCGCTACATACAACTGTGGGATTTTCAAGGCATGAAACATTTAGTTCTCAAAGCGACGTTTTTTTATTGTAAGTAGCTAGCAAATGTTTATTTTATTAAATATTTTTCATGATGAAAGCGTTTTTTTTTAGGTGCACGAGATGTTGGAAAGTCAAAGTACGAGATTTTTAGATGCTGATGTACGAGAAATTTCGTTTCGGGGTTGGCAGCCCTGCATTTGACATTCATAAGTGTTCTGTGAGGACCCTAAACTGAATCAACTTTACCACACGGTTTTGTTTATGAAGCCTATACCTGTACCAGGGCCGGATTAGCCATATAGCAAGAGTAGCAAATACTACGGGCCCCGTAGATTGAGGGGCCCCACGCAACACGTAGAATACCTGTTTGACCGCAACAAAATACATAAACATTAGGAGCGTAAATTATCTTGCACGTCTTAAGCGTGAATAACTGAGGTTATATGGTAAGCCGCTTTACTAGATAAAAAATGTCTCAAACTCTGTTGAACTAGAGCTTTTTAACGTTAATGCTTAGTTAAAATTGATATACTTAGAAAAGTATATATACCACATTTCTACCCTTCAAACGGCTAGATTATTCCCTAAACTAGGGATCCTGAAACAAAACCAGGGGCCCCTTGACGGAATTTGCTACAGGCCCCGCGCTGTCTAAATCCGGCTCTGGGTGTTACCCCCGGTACAAAACATTCTCCCTCAGAAACATATCCTATACTTAATCCAGGGCTACCACCATACCAGCAACGCATTTCAGTGCCCTCTGGTATTGCAAATGTACATGGGCGGCGGTGTCATTTACCATCAGACGAGCCGTTTGCTCGTTATGCAAAAAAATTGATATAAATAACTTCAAACCTTTAGAGGTTATAATATAACAAACTGTTGCCTTTATAAGTATTATATGCTTACCGTATCCAGAGACTTGTCGGGCTGAGCCTGGCCCATCAGACAGATGATCAGCTCCATCTTTTCAGTGTCCTGGAGGCTCTTGTCCTTGAGGATGCACGATTGAACCTACAGCAAAGAGGTTTTGGATACAAAAAAAAACAAAAGAAATGTCATTTGACAGCTCAAATCCTTTTTTAGGACTGCAAAACGACATATTTCTAAATATTTTGGTACAGCATTGTACACCAAATGTAACATAATAACTTCAAGTTTTTGGGTTCCCAATTAAACTTTAAAAAAATATTTAAGACAGTGAAAATAAATCTGAAGGCCATTTAAATATATTAAAAAAAAACCAATCATATAAAGTATTAAATCATTACTTGTCATTACTAATCATTGCAACTGTTAAGTACACTGGTCCAGTTTAAGGATCATCAAATGATAATGGTGCACATTGCACACACACACACTCTCATAACCATACTTGCGCATACACACACTCATACTGACGCTCGCATATACACACACTCATGCTACTGACTCTCGCACATTCACACTTGCACACGCCGACGATATACTCATGTAACAATATGCACACAAATACTCACGATGGCACAAACACACACATATTCACGTACGCACACGTACACACACATACACGATCGAATTACACACATAATGACGTTCGCACGTACACACACGTTCGCACACACACGCTCATATGCGCAAACACACGGTCATTCTTACCTTGTTCCCGTAGCACTCGTCAGGTCCATGGTGGCAGTTGAACTGCCATTTGCCGTCAACCTTGTCATGCTGGAACCAAATTATTTATTAGTAAACAATAATAATTAATTGAGCCACTAAGCTAGAACCATTTTGTCACCACCCATACTCTTTCCGCGTGCACAGAAAGGCTATTAAAATATATTTAATTTTCTTTCTCTCTTCTACCTATCGCTGTATACCACTGGACATAGGTCTCCCATATTTTGCGTCAGATACTCCTGTGCTCCGCTTTTCTCTCATCCTCCAGCAGCGACCTTTAGCAAGTCGTGGTCCACCGGGCCGGAGGGCGTCCTACGCTACGCTTGCAAAGACGCGTTCTCCACTCCAAAACTGTTTGCTCCAACGGCCATCGGTTCTGCGACATACGTGACCAGCCCACTGCCACTTGGGGCAGGCTATGTTGGTAACTTTAGTTCTCTTACGGATTGATTCATTTCTGATCTTATCCCCTAAGAGAGACACCGAGCATAGCTCGCTCCATTGCGCTCCATAATTTAATAGCCTGTAATCAGGGATGAGTAGCTAACCTGTTGCCCTGGGAGAAGGCCTATGCCCTGCAGTGGGACATACGCTACTGATGAATGTCTAATGAAACTCAAACTTACCGTGCTCTTTCCGTAAGGCACCAGTTTGACCTTGACTACTCCACGGAAGTCACGCCAAACGGGCGCCAGCTGCTCTGTGATGAACTTCTTACTGTCCGGACAAAGAGACTCGTAGTATACTGCAATCTTTACCTGAAAATTACATTGTTTGTGTTGTGTTCAACTATACCAATAATTAGGTTATTATTGGGGGCCTCACATTGAATCACTGGCTGGTAGACTTAGCTCGGCAGCTTATGCTGTTAGGAAGATAAGGCTCTTGACAGATGTAGAAACAGCAAGATTGGTTTATTTTAGTTATTTTCATAGTGTCATGTCGTATGGTCTACTTTTGTGGGTCTCAGCTGCCGACATTAATACAATATTTGTACTACAAAAAAGAGCTATACGTTTTATCTACAACCTTAGTCCCCGTGACTCTCTTAAGGAACTTTTTAAAGAAATAAATGTAGATAATGACTATAGCATCACATTATATTTATGAAAATTTAATTTACGTCCGTAAATACTATCATACCTTTAAAAAATTTTTACTCACACAATTTTAATACTAGGAATAGAAACAAACTTGTTGTGCCAGACTTGAGACTACATAAAGTAGGTAAATTTTATAGGAAGATGTATAAAGTTTTTCAATAAGGTACCGCAAAATATTGTCGAGTTACCTTTACACATGTTTAAAGCTAGAATAAAAAACCACCTTTCTAAAAAAGGGTACTACACTATTGACGAATATTTATGTGATAAAAATCCATGGTCTTAAACTGCTCAGCTATTTCAGTGTTTATGATATATTGTTACATTATGGAAAATGAAAATGTTTTTTAAAAAGGCTACACTGTTGAGTTTTCTTGAGTGCTTCTTTCTCAACAGGCCAAACCACTGAAGCGCTTTTTTTTCAAAGCATTAAAACTCATATTTTTAGTTTGGTATTTTAATCGTTTTTTTATTATATTTTGTATTTTTTGACGTTCATAAGTGCTTTTTGTAAGCCCTAATTTGAAATAAATGTTTTTGACTTTGACTTTGGATGGCAACTGCAAGGGAGCGGCCCGCGTGAAAATCATTAGGGGAGGCCTTCGTTCAGCAGTGGACGTTTTAGGCTGTAATGATGATGATGATGATGGCATACATTCAGTAGGCTCAAGAGATTTTGTGGGGAGTCCACTTATTGACACTTATTGATCACTTTAGACAATTTTTCCTAGTTTGCCTAGGATATTGCATGCCGAACCACCTAACAGAAAGAAATATGATTCCGTGCGATCGTTTGTCACGTGAAGCCGTCGGTCCCGGCTACACATTTAAATGTTTTACAAACGAATCTTAGGATGGTAGTCGTTACACACATCGATCCGCATTGGGCTCGCGTGGTAACAGCCCAATCTCCATGGTTATGCTGTGGGAATTATGTGCAGGAAAGGTCTCTGTCTTGCAGTGGGACGTTATTGGCTATATAAATATAACTACTCACTTTGTCATCTGACTTCTTATTCTTGGCCAACGCTCCGTAGAACATCGCCACTAGAAAAATCACCAGCAAACACCTCATCTTGTTCTGAAACAGATGAAATAGAATAAATTATTAGTAAAATACAAATGGCCAGGTAGGTACTTTATAGGGTTTCGTAGCCAAATGGCAAAAAAGGAACCCTTATTAAACCTATCGCAATTCATAGCTATAGGTCACCCAAGTTCTTTTAAGAAATAACTTATCTCTTTAAGAGCCAAGAAGGGGCCCGAGCATAGTGCACTCCATTGCCCTTTGTGACTTTGACATAGGTTAACATTACATTAGGTATACGTGGATTTAAATACAAAATTATATTAAAGTCGATAGGTCATAAAAAAATCATAATAAATTCTTAATTGACGTTTCAAAAGTATTTTAAAAGATTTTTTGAATGAAGATATTTCGAGTTTGAGTTTTTTTTAATGTGAAGCAGACGAGAAAAGACCACCTGATGGAAAGTTAATACTGCCGCCCATGGACATTTGTAACACCAAAGGAGCTACAAAATTCGTTGGCGGCATTTAATACAGTTTTGAGCTAGATTAACTACCTATATTAGTTTCGAGTCGGTTGTAACTTGTCGACACCCTGAGCTCATCAACAACGAGTTATTGAGTGTTCATCACAATACTAGATATTAAGTTCTTGTCAGGGCCGGATCTACCTAAGGGCTACTTGGGCTGCAGCCCAGGGCCCCAGACCCCGCTAAAACAATAGGTGATTCAGTTTCTCTCTTACTCAAAGGTTGCCTAGAAGAGATTGCTACCACAGAAATAAGAACGCCTTTTGTAAAATAAACACTTGCGCAGATTTAAGTACTATATTTTAAATAAAGAATTTATAGCAATATAATATCATTACAGAAACAGTTTTTTCAGTAGTTTCAGCCCAGCCCAATTTGTGGGAAATTCACAATCCGTCCCTGGTTCTTGTATTGTTATGCCATAACTAATGATATCAAAGAACAATGTGGTACTTTTGATATTATGGGAAACTTCTCACGCTAGTGTTGAGTATAGATTTTACAACGATGGTAGAAAAAAACATGAAATGCGTATCAAGTGATCGTTTCGGAGTGCACGTTAAGCTGTCAGTCCCGGATACGTTTATAAGATCATCATCATCAGCTCATTACACGTGTCCACCGAGGGACACGAGCCTACCCGTATAGGGCGAATAGGCCTTAGTCGTCCACGCGGGCCCAGTGCAGGTTGGACGACTTCACGCACAACCTTTGAAGCTCTTCGCAGGCGTGCGTAGGTTTTCTCACGATATTTTCCTTCACCATAAGATAATTTCACGGATAACGTACGTATATTTTTCGAAAATTCTAAAACACATTGGTACGTGGCGGGATTTCAACCTCATCCTTCCCGGTAGAAGGGCAACAGTCCACACCATTAAGCCATTGACGAGCCAACCCGTAAAGGGTATATTACCAATTGCACATAACATTGTAAACAAGTATTTTCTCTAAGCCGCATAATTTCGACAGCCATTTTGTATTGACGTGTCATAATTCATAACTAAGATGGCCGACGTAAACAAAACAAACAGCTAGTTAGTTTCGCTTTCACAAGAATGATGGCTCATGCGTATGGGTCAACCGACCCGATGACCTCACACAAGGCATGAACGGCGAGCGATTTTGATCACAATATGTATTACATGTAAGTATATATTTGTACTAGCTTTTCCCCGCGGTATAAGATATTCTCCCGCAGTAAAATATAATCTAAAATCGCACCGTTCACAATAAAAAACAAATTGATTTTCAGTTCAATGTATGAGGAACCCCAAAATATTTTTTTCCAAGTTTCTTATCACAACCTAATAGCGGTTCACAGAATACATATACTTACAAAGTTTGAATAGTGTAGTGTTTATAGTATCGGGGAAAAAGGGTGTGACATACTGACGGACGGACAGACGGACAGACATGACAATTCTATAAGGGTTCCGTTTTTTGCCATCATCAGCTCAAATAATTTTTATTTCAGGAAAATAAAGCTGTGTAGGATGGTCAAATCACAGATGGTCAGTGGATTAAAAGCTGATGATGAAATAATTTGATTTATTTTCATTTAGCCATGTGTTTTCGAATTTTCGAAAAATATATGTACGGTATCCGACCCTCTTACGGTGAAGGAAAACATCGTGAGGAAACCTGCGCACGCCTACGAAGTGATTCAAAGGTTGTGCGTGAAGTCGTCCAACCCGCACTGGGCCCCGCGTGGATGACTAAGGCCTAATCACTCTATACGGGTAGGCTCGTGCCCCTCGGTGGGGACGTTTAATGAGCTGATGATGATACAAAACCGCTATCAGCTAGCGTCTTACAGACTACTCAAGTACCATTTAGTTTCACCTAAAGCGAATTGTAGGTAATTACTGTGCACTATGCGTCTTCACACCTAGCCAACAACTTTCTATGGAGAGATGGTGTTACTGACATCTTTACTTATGTAAATATAAGCATGTTTTGAAAATTTTAGTACTATAATGAAAGAAAGGTGAAGGGAAACGAGTGCAAAAGTCCTTTATCTAATTTACCTACATTTCTTTTAAAGTAGAGGTTAGCGTTCAATTTGAAAATTAATTTAATTGTTTAGTGGATCGTCGGTGGTCAATGTTGTTGACTGTTGCCTTCCTATATGGAGGGCAGAGGTTCAAATCCCGCCACATAATAATAAATAAAGAAATCCCAGTAAGGAACCTTAGACTTGGCACGAATTTGTCTAGATTTAATTACTTTTTAGAGATAAACAAGCAGGTTAATCGAGACATGGCTAGTTTTTCACAGATTTTTTTTGGTGATTCATTGGGGATTCATTTAACTATACAATTATCACTTTAAACCATTACCATTAAAGTTGTATCGGAATACCTTAACAGTTGTAATGTAATCTTCAAATACTCCGTACTAGTGTTAAGAACTCCTGAGTTTTGGGACCACGTCACTATACGTAGTTAAATTCTTGGCTTTGATGAATTATTAAAAGATTAAACATCTTTCGTCATTACTACCCCGCTTAATTTACACAACGAGCCTGAGGGGATCCTTTTAACTGTATCTGTCATAGGAGGGCGTTTGATAAATATCAGGTGATTCATATCTTAAAAATTAAAATAATCTTCTTCTTCTTCTTTGAGATGATGGCTATGCGTGTTTTCCACGATTCCGCCAATGTCACGTGATGTAGCTGTTACACGGCATGAGATTAAAATTTTGTCTTTGAATATTTTATTCTGAAGCTTATACTAAGCAGTTTTATCACCTAAAACAAAGGTAACGGCACAAATAAGACATCACAATGACATAACAATACAAAAAGTTAAAATATAATATATATATATAGATAATTTAATAGTAGCATGCAGTTGGGAACATACTAGCTACTAGCATTGTTTATAGTTTTATTTTGTTAGTTTTAATAAATTTGGATAAAATGTCTAAGAATGGGGAGTTGACTGAACCAAGGATATAGTTAAAATAATATAAAATAATCTTTCATTTGTACAAATTATGAGCGATAGATCTGTGGACACAGTATTGCGTCAATTTATTGCGAAGTGACGCGAGGTCGTTGACTTGTGTCAAAAGGGTTGCCAATATCAGATTTTTAAACCTTTTCTGTCTGTCTTAATATTGATTAAACTCATCCAATGTTCCGGTTTAATAGGACGCTCATACGGTAAAGGAAAACATCGTGAGGAAACCTGCGCACGCCTGCGAAGAGATTCAAAGGTTGTGCCATCGATCAATCCGCACTGGGCCCGCGTGGTCGACTAAGGCCTATACACACGTGCAGGTAGGCTCGTGCCCCTCGGTGGGAACATTTAATGAGCTGTTGATTGACAACCCTGTTAACTTGTAAGGACAGCGTTAACCGGTGTAACCTAGTGACCAATTTGACTCCATAATAACGTAGAGTCACAGGGTCAGTCACCACGTCTAGACGACAGATGATCCTTATCCGGTGTTGATTGATGCAATGATATCTCGTGATTGGAACTAAATAACTGGTTCTAATGCTTTTGACGACCCCTTTGGTGTTGTAATTGAGAGGTCGACTGCAACACCAAGGGCTCCGGGTTCGATCCCCGGGCAGTACAAACATTTGTGTGCATGAACATGTCTGTTTGTAATGGTCTGGGTGTTTTATTTGTATAATATGTATGTATTTACAAAAAATATATATAAGTATGTTTATCCGTTGTTTAGTACCCATAATACAGGCTTCACGCATAACTTGGGGCTAGATGGCGCTGTGTGAATGTCAGTGGATATTTATTTATTTACTGCAAAACAGCGCCTTGACAAAACTGTCAAGCATAAGCCGAGTGGACACCATTTTGGTAGCATTATTTTTAAATATTATTTTAAGGACTAACATGTTATAATTTAAATTGCACCAAGTAATATTTTTTCTATCTTTCTTTAAATATATAAAACTGACTAGCTGTGCCCCGAGGTTTAGGATATTCTCCCGCAGTAAATCAACCTAAAATCGTTTCGTTAAGCCACATTAAAGCGCGTAGTTACGTTAAAACATGACTTTGTTTTTCTATTTACAAAGTTTTTTTTCGCAAATAAAAATAGCCTATATTTTTTCTTATTACATCAGCTACCTGCCAAAACGGTCCCGTCCAAATTTGTCCAGCCATTTCAGAGTTTACCCGGAACAAACAGTCAGATAAAAATTAAAAAAAAATATTTTGGCGAATGTACGGTATAATATGCGGGAAAAAAAATGGTTATTTCTAAATTACAAACAGACACTCCACTGTTATTTATACGTATAGATGACAAATTAAACTAGTTAGTAGTTTTAGTATAAGTATCAATTATAATTTTTCTTTTTGGACTAAATGGTAGACTCGTTACTGAGTCGTCTAAGTGCCACCGCAGTGCCAGATATCATCTGTAATATAGATGTATTTTGCACTTTGTTTCGTGATGAGGACACTAGCTATACTAGTGAAACTTTATCTCTTCAATGGTCGAAATTTAAAAATATAGCAAAAAACAATTCGTCATCTGCCGTGCTTTAGTTCGGTACATAAGATCAAATGTGTTAACTTTGTATGATTATACGCAGGTACTAATGATGAAAAACAGCATTGTAAGAGATGCTTTGTTTTTGTTTTGGTGTGTGTCGTATATATATATATATTTATTGCTACTTTTTTTTCGTCTTGATTATATATATAAACAAGAAGAAAAAAATATGTTATTTCAATATTATAAATAGACATTCCAAATTGATTTTTTTTTAACGGCGTTTAGCTAACTAATGGACGGCCAGTCATGTACAAATAAACAAACACATTTTATTTATGATAGAGTTGAGAGTTAACGCGCCAAGGCTGTCAGCCATTTAACCTCAGACAATGAAGGGACAAAACGACTAAGAGAATTCGTTTCGTCGTCCATTGTTTTATTTAGTACAAATGTAATCCATGCCTCCTGTATCCTTTTCAAAGCTGTGACCATAATATCTTTGTATTCTCTGTCGGGATAGAGGTCAATATATTTTTTAGGGCTTATTAAATCAAGCTTTCGGATCCGAACGGTGAAAATCTTACCTATTAAACGAAGGTGGGGATTTCTAATTTATTGCATCGGTTCTGTACTAAAA
Organism: Leucinodes orbonalis; assembly: GCA_019425675.1. Taxonomy (NCBI): domain Eukaryota; kingdom Metazoa; phylum Arthropoda; class Insecta; order Lepidoptera; family Crambidae; genus Leucinodes; species Leucinodes orbonalis. The sequence goes on from PQWD01006599.1 coordinate 19,531, forward strand.
TTTGTACTGCTTAATGTTTTTATTTCAACAGTAATTTTGACCGCGAATTTATTATATTATTTGAAAGATGGTTGGCTACCCGTTTAATCATCATTATGATTTGGTGACGTGGCCGCATAAAAATGAGGTAATAGTATCCAACGAATTTTGCGGGAACTTTTTGAAATCGTAGAGAAAAAATATGTCACAAAGAATTCCTCAACAAGCGGCAGACTTTAATATTAGAAAGTAAGAAAGAAAGAAAAAGCATTTATTTGACCACAAAAACAATACAATACAAAAATAATGTAATTTACACGTAAGTTAGAATAAAAAATAAAAAAGAATTCAAACAAAGAAATGATCACACAAAATTTAAATAAAAATAGAAACAGGTTACGTATATTGTGGTCAAATGGGCCCTGCCTCAGCTTAAGCTGCCGTGTATCATATACAGTTTCTAAGATTGATCAAGTTTGGCCAGCAGCGCTGGTGTTCTGACAGGGCCCAAGTGACGATGCGGAGGATTTTTCAAAAAGGTAATACTATATAAAATAGACACATCAAAATAATTAAAAAAATATTAATAATACTGTACGTACTGTGTATTAGAAAATTAGTAGTAGAAGATCGTTTATGTTTAAATAAATAATTACATTAACTTGTGCTTAGCAATTTTTTTAGAGGTTATAAGTATTACCAATACAAAAATAAATGAAAAAGAAACGCTGCAATGGCATCAAAAACTAGGTGAGATTTAGGTCCCGAGACAGCCTCGCGGCAGGTACGTGGGAAAATGTGTTTAGTATACACACGCTAAATTGACTGTTAATAAATATTTATTGCTAACATGTAATATCATGACCTCATACCGACGCTTAAAGTTAAAACATTGTAAACTCTTTTTCCTTGTATAAAGGTTTATATTGCCTTCCATATTGAATTTCGATATTAAATTACATCAATCACAAGAAACGAATGGTTTTATTTACAAAGCATTGCACGTTGAATATTTAAATATAATTAACTAAAGTTAACATAGCTAAGGTATAGACGTATGATTTGGTGTTGCGGTTGAGAGGTCGACTGCAACACCAAGGGTTCCGGGTTCGATCCCCGGGCAGTACAAACATTCGTGTGCATGAACATGTCTGTTTGTAATGGTCTGGGTGTTTTCTATGTATAATATGTATGTATTAACAAAAAAAAATCTAAATATGTTTATCCGTTGTTTAGTACCTACCCATAATACAAGCTTCACGCTTAACTTCGGGTTAGATGGCGCTGTGTGAATGTCAGTGTATATTTATTATTATTATTTATTAAGGTCACGTATTTCGCAGAACCGGTGACCGTTGGAGCAGACGAGTTCTGGAGTGGAGACCGCGTCTTGGCAAGCGTAGCGTAGGGCGCCTGGACCGATGGACCGACCACTTGCGAACGAAAAGGTTTCAGGCTAAAGGCTGCAGGCTATATAGTCTGAGTCGCTTGAATCTATCGCAAACTACTAACTTACTGTTAAACAAAGGTCTTATCTTTTTTGTATCAATCAAAGGTTATAAAAAGGTTGTTATTTAAAAAAAAACCCATGTACTCGATTTCACCCTGTAAGATCTTTGGTCTTCCGCTTTTTATAACCTACACCTATATGCTCAAAGTTAAGTTGATCGGGTCTTGAACGTCCTAGTAGGTATATTTTTGCCAGACACAGTTTTCACTCGACTGCAATGGCTATTCCTAAGTGACAAGTGTTATATTTTGACTAGACTACGGGAATGAATGATGCGTAAGAAGCCCCTTTTCTCGTTGCCGACTCTCCGGACTGGATCTTGGATATTACTCGTCGCTTTAACGGTAATATATTATATACTTAGTTTAAACACATATATTTAACCCCACAAACCATCTTATCAAATTGTTCACATTCATCTTTTTCGTTCATTCATTCATTTGCCGATCCTAATAATTTAAAAAAATAAATTAAGTAACAAAAGATATGTATCGGATTTATATGTTATTATGTAGGAGAGGTAATTAGTGTCGAAATTGTTGAGCAATTAGGCTGGTGTCCTTTTTCCACATTATGGTTCCCACAGAAGACCAGCGTCATAGCTACCCTAAGCTATGAAAATAAAGCTGAGTGGCAACCAATTTGGTTCACAATAATGTTAATATGCCAACATACCATAAGATTATTATGTAAGTGTTTTCCATGTATTTCTTTTTGTATGTGTTTGTATTATGTTTAAGATTTGTGTTCCAAATAAAAGTGTTTTCTTTCTTTCTTTCTTAATACTGGATATTACTCCTCGCTTTAAAGGTAACTAAGATTAATTTGCGGACGCCACTTGTCCGTTGAAGCTAAGACAATCAGCGCTTAGAACAAAATCGAGTTTCGAAGTTCCGGAAAAAAGCGAGTGTTGACAAATTATTATCCAAAACAAAAACTTACCAATCGTATTTTGTTTATAAGCCACAAAACCATCTTCATTTTAGTTTCGACTAAATTTTGATATTATGTTGATTCAAACATTGATGTCACAAAAAAACTATTTTATAATAATAATACACAATTAAAACTTGAGAGTTACACATATATTTAAACGCAACTAAATAAGTGTTCTATTTCTCGTAAATTGACATTCGATATCGGTTGACCTAGCACTCGTTTTGTAACCTTACCGATAACAAATATGTTTGAGGTAAAAAAGAGTAAGAACGTTATAAATAAACGAAACATCTTCAACGGTCTGCCAAGTGACGATTAAATGCAATCTTACAAAACCATAGATAAACTATAAACTAAGTAAATGAACATATCATCAGCTTATTAAACGTCCCCTCCGAGGGGCACGAGCCTACCCGTATAGGATGTTAGGACTTAGTCGTCCACGCGGGCCCAGTGCGGGTCGGACGACTTCGCGCACAACCTTTGAATCTATCCGCAGGTGTGCGCAGGTTTCCTCACGATGTTTTCCCTCACCGTAAGAGCGTCGGTACATATAATTTCGAAAACACATTGTACGTGGCGGGATTTGAACCTCAGCCCGGTAGGAGGGCAGGTTTCCTGACGATTAATCTTTCTTTCTTCCTTTCTTTATTAACCTTTTTTTATTTTCTGTTTTTTATTGTAAGATGTATTGTTTCAAATTAATATTGTTTTCTTTGTTTTTAAACCATTTCTATTTCTGTCAAAGGAACGATTGAAAAGCCAGACCTATAGTGTATATTATTAAGGTACAAAGTGAATAAATCTTGCGAGGCATGGCTTGATAACATGACACTGCGACTGACCAATACTGGCATAGGAAGAAGACGCACTGTGCGTAACGTATGCTGATTGGTCAATAGTATTTATAAAGCTTCTAAATACATCGTCTAAGTAGGTAAATCGGTGAGCTTTATTAATTGCGTACTATTTATATCTATTAAATGATGTCAAATGAAAACCTCAAGATATTATGCGGTTTGTTAATTTTTTCGCGCGATCTTTTTTATGCATCTTGCACAAACAGACGGCTTATGAAATAGCGTAATCTACCAGAACACCTTGGACTAAGCTGAGTTAACAATCGATTCGAAAGTCAAATTAATGGCGGATACGTAACGTCAAAAATATATTCTAATGCGTGAGCTAGATTTTTCCAAAGACTTCTATATAAACTGTTTTTTTCTGTTTCTGCAGAAAGCCAACAGATTGTTATATCTGTACGTCTACTATACATAAACAAATAAAATTGGAGTGTCTATTTGTAATATATAAATAACTGTTGTTTACTACATGCACGTGAATATTATATACAAAACATATAACAAACTTTTTTAAAAAAAATCCGGCTGTCTGTTTTTCCGGGTAATCTCTAAAATCGCTGAAATTTGGACGTGATATTGGCAAGTAGCTAATGTAATAAGAAAAAACTTAAGCTACTTTTATATTCGAAAAACATCTTTATTTAGAAAAAAAAGAAATTAATTTTGTTGTCATTTGTTTGTCTCCCGTCTCCATGAAAAGTATAAATGTTTTTCCCTATTCAGTGAGTAGTTTTTGCAGTCGGGATTTTTTGTTTATTTTGAATTTGAATTTTGGTAACTGACCAATGCAATAATGGCTGAACTTTAATAAATAAATATCCACTGACATTCACACAGCGCCATCTAGCCCCCAAGTTAAGCGTGAAGCCTGTATTATGGGTACTAAACAACGGATAAACATACAAATATATATATTTTTTGTAAATACTTTTTTTATGTTATAAGTGTACAGGACGGTCTAGACGCTCACCTGATGGTAAGTGATACGCCAGACCATGACAGAGCGGCATTGAAGGAGACCAACAACTGACAGACAGTTATTATCGTCCATCAATGCCGCACTGAGCCCGTTACCCGAGACAACAGATGTTAGGTCTCTTATACCCGGTAATTTCACTAGCTACAGTGCCCTCATCCCGAAACACAAAAGTGCATAACACTCCTGTTTCACAGGATGATATCTGGCACTGCGGTGGTACCTACCTAGACGACTCAGTATCGAGTCTACCAGATACATATTATACATAGATAACACCCAGACTATTACAAACTGACATGTGCATGCACACAAATGTTTGTACTACCTGGGGATCGAACCCGGAACCCTTGGTGTTGCGGCCGATCTCTGCGAACCGCAACACCAAATGGGTCGTCACTTTGGGGGATAGGCAATCGAACGTGTACTATCCATTACGCCATTTTATTTTAACGATAAACTATTGACTGATAGCCGAATGGCTTTCACAGCTTCACTGCCGTCTTAAAACAACCAACTAAAACATATGCTATCAAGTCACCAATGCTTAAAAGTACATGCCATACGAAAATAAAGCGTACTTGTGTTTTCAAGTGTAACAAAGCGACTTCGCGAGCTGGTTAAACTGGTTTTGATATCTCATGGACTAAGAATAAGGTTGCGTAAAAACTTCAACGAAGTTAACGTTCTCATTAAGAATTATAATTACCCTGATATAATTATAGTTTCGTGTTATGCTATATTTATTTTTCAATAATTAAAACCTTTTTTTTATATGAATCGCCATCAGACTATTGTAACGTCTTGCTTATGCCTTCCCGACTTAGATAAACATTAAATTAACTAAATACATAATTACGAAGAAGTATCAGCCAAAATATGAGCGTCGGTGGCTTAATGGTGTGGACTGTCGCCTTCCTACCGGGAGGGCTGAGGTTCAAATCCCGACACGTACCAATGTATTTTCGAATTTTCGAAAATATATGTACGTTATCCGACAGGAAAACATCGTGAGGAAACCTTCATGCACGCCCGCGAAGAGATTCGAAGGTTTTGTGTGAGTCGTCCGCACCGCACTGGGCCCGCGTGGACGACTAAGGCCTAATCACCCTATACGGGTAGGCTCGTGCCCCTCGGTGGGGACGTTTAATGAGCTGCTGATGATCATCAGCCAAAAAAATGTCCAAGCCGCTTGACACACAAGTTGGCTTATTGTTCTATTTATCACACAAAATTATTTATAAAATTTTGACCTTAACGCGTCAGCAAAAGTGTACACAATCAAAATCACTAGCATACTACTATGTTACTATGACATGTAGCGAGCGAGGATTAAACGAAAATTCTGCCCAACTGACGTCATGGGCAGACTTATGCCGCAGACACTTTGAGTGAGTCTGTGCATCTAGTTTATTGTGAGCTGTTATAAGTGTAGGACGGTCAGGACGCTCACCTGATGGTAAGTGATACGCCAGACCATGACAGAGCGGCATTGAAGGAGACCAACAACTGATAGACAGTTATTATCCTCCATCAACGCCGCACTGCGCCCGACACCCGAGACGACAGTTAGGTCTCTATACCCGGTAATTTTATTATGGTAGGTATCATCATCATCAGCTCATTAAACGTCCCCACCGAGGGGCACGAGCCTACCCGTAAAAATACATTGGTACGTGTCGGGATTTGAACCTCAGCCCTCCCGGTAGGAAGGCGACAATCCACACCATTGAGCCACCGACGCTCATATGGTAGGTATAAATAAACTTATCATATTTAATGTCTGTCGCTTGACAACTGTTACTGATCACAATAGATCATTACCCCGTTATCTTAAACGCACAACTTAAATAGAATTCCAGATAAGTTGACAGGTGACTTTTGACCTCAATCAGAGAAATAATTGACAGGGCTCGCACAGTTAACCCCGACTTGCGAATTAAGATCAATTTATATAAGTGCAGAATGCTATGGTCTTAATAATGAATATCCATAGATAACGCTCTGGTGACCTGGTTAGGTTGGGTGGGAGGTTGAAGACACACGACGATGGAGGTTCGCTCATCCTCTTTCGCGTATCCGGCGTGTGCCGGGCCGCTTTCTGCCCAAATATATTGTAACGGAAAAAACGGAACGCTAACACGTTCGACTGCGCATGCCTGCCAAAGCAAGTCAATGCCAAGCCTTATAGCCAAAGCCAGCCAATGGGAAGCCTCCCTGCCAATGCCAGCCAATGGGAAGCCTCCCTGCCAATGCCAGCCAATGGGAAGCCTCCCTGCCAATGCCAGCCAATGGGAAGCCTCCCTGCCAATGCCAGCTAATGGGAAGCCTCCCTGCCAAAGCCTATGATACCGTCGCTGTGAGACTTATTCACTTTTGGCGGGATTCGTGGATAATTAGATTGATTATTACGTGTTGAGTTGTTCTATAAACCTTTTGTCAATTATTGGTATTCCGCAATTACCTACCTACCATCTATTTGTGGAATAAAGCCTGAAACTAAATAAGCGTCTTATTTAGCATAATATTCGTTACAATATTTAATTGCAGAATGTTATCGTCTTAATAATGAATATCCATAGATAACGCTCTGGTGACCTGGTTAGGTTGGGTGGGAGGTTGAAGACACGCGACGATGGCGGTTCACTCAGTCCAGCTTAGCGTAACCAGCGTGTGCCGGGCTGTGGCCCCCCAAATATATTTTGCTACCAAACCCCGCGCAACGCCCTAAGTCGAGGTTCGAGTCCTACTCTGGGATGCCCTTAGGCTTTAATTTTTACGTTATTATATTTTAATAATTCAAATTAAAGCAATATTGTAATTGGCAGTGGCGTGCACAGAGATTATGAGTAGGGAATGCAAAGTAAGTGACACTAATCGCAAAAACAATTAATTAATTATATTTTTATCAAATTGAGTGCTGTTGATGACAGCAGATCGCCTATGGTTTCAAATCTGTAGAGGAAAATTGGCGAATATGTGAGAATCATTTAATGTCAATTAAAAGTTTTTTTAATAAGACGTCCTTTCATTAAATTGCTGTGCCCTAACGGGGTACATAATGGTCTGTAATTATAGTATGTCACCAACTTTGTACTACATTTAATTATTGCATAAATATTGTATTTAATTGAATATATTGGCGATTTTTCGGGTTGTCTGGACGCACAGGGTATGCACTTATTATTTGCATATATGGAGTGCAAGTCATTGGGAATCGGATCATTTTATATAATAGGTATTTGTTATAATTTAATTAAGTTATTTACGATATATGCTTACATGCTTACAAACACCAAGAGTAATCGTTTCTTATTAAAACTGTGAAACTATTAAAAATAAAATAAAAACCTAAATCCATGCAGTCACGGTCGTTAGTTTCAGCTGATAAAGAGTTAGTTAATCTACCTTTACGCGATCTTTCTGGCAAATTACTTTTTATTTTTTTACCACCATAATCTATCTTTAACCAAGTGGTCCAGGGGTCTTGTGTTCGAATCCCAGGGAAAGACAAAATCTAAATAATATATAATTCAAATAAAGGCAACAGACCGATGAGCCAACCAACTCATAAACAATTATGTAAAAAGTATATATTCGTGATATGCTTACAAAATTATCGAAAAGAGTGTTCCGAATGCAGCAGCACACATACACATATTTCGAATGAGCGTACATTTAACTAAACAAAGAGCCTACAACTGTATTCTCTTTGGCGGTTCGTTTTTGAGGCACGGGTAGCGTATCTTCCTTTATATATACAGAATATCATTGATCACAAATGAATACGGGCTAGAAAACGAGAATAGTCGCTGACATACTTATAGATAAAAGATCAGATAAGAGATTGACTTTATCAATCGAATGATCAACTGTTTGAATATTTCACTTGTCAAGTGTTTCTGCATATATCCGTTATCTTAACGAAAAAGTAAACTGATGTATATATTATTTTATAGCTACTCGTAGCAACGAGTAGTGTCATGCACTCCGTATATGCGAATAAGCAGTGCATACCCTGTGCGTCCAGACTACCCGGAGAATTGCCAACATATTAAAATAAATAAATATCCACTGACATTCACACAGCGCCATCTAACCCCAAGTTAAGCGTGAAGCCTGTAGTATGGGTACTAAACAACGGATAAATATACTTATATTTTTTTGTAAATACATACATATTATACATAGAAAAAACCCAGACCATTACAAACAGATATATTTATGCACACAAATGTTTGTACTGCCCGGGGATCGAACCCGGAACCTTTGGTGTTGCAGCCGACCTCTCAACCGCAACACCAAATGGCTCGTCAAATGATTTCCACTTATTCGCCCATTGTCCTCTTCAAATTTGATACCAGGCGATCTGCTGTCAACAACAGAACTTAATTTGACAAAAATGAAAATTATTTATTGTTTTTGCGATGAGTGTCACTCACTTTGCATACCTTACTCATAAGTGCACGCCACTGGCAACGAGTGCCTTGCCAACCTTAAAAATAAGTGTAAAGGAAAAATTTGAGCGTCAGTGTGGGTTGTTGCCTTCCGATCTGGTGCAGGTTCAAACCTCACTACGTACCATTTTCTTCGAATCTTCAAAATTTTGTTTGATTATCCGACGCTCTTACAACGAATGAAAACGTGAGCAAAACTTGCGCACGCTTGCGAAGAGATTCAAAGGTTGTGCGTGACGTCAGCCAATCCGCACGGGGCCCGCGTGGACGACTAAGGCCTATATGACGCCACGGGTTGGCTCGTGCCCCTCGGTGGGGACGTGTAATGTGCTGAAGCTTTTAGGAAATTTAGGGAAGGGATTTGGATTTTTTGGAGGGAGGGGATTTGGGCTTCCGGTATCCTCACTCGGGGAAACACGTAAAGCGTTGTTTCACACCGCGGTTTTCCATGTAATGAGGAAATCGGTATTTTTGACCATCCGCAATAAAATACCAAACCCTATTTATATAAAAGCGCACCTTATTTTATATGTCGCTTCATTGACCACTTTTGTTTATTTGCAATATTGTATTTTTAAATACAATGAAACCAATAAATATTAGGTCAATTGATGATAGTGAACAATGACGTCACATATCAATAATCTCACACAAAATATATGGAAACGTTCCTTTTTGGGCACATAGTGCGTAGAACCGATGGCCGATGGGGCGGAAAGGTTCTCGAGTGGCGTCCACGTAACGGAAAGCGAAGCGTAGGCCGACCCCTAACCAGATGGACGGATGATCTGGTTAAGGTGGCGGGTAGCAGATGGATGTCAACTGCAAGGGATCGGTCCGCGTGGAAATCATTAGGGGAAGCCTTCGTTCAGCAGTGGACATAATTAGGCTGTAATGATGATGATGATGATGATGTTCCTTTTTGACAGTTCATAAAAAGTGCGTCAACGATTAGTGGTGTAAAATACCCAAATGGTAGGTACCTACCCAAGCCTCAACCTTTAGTTAACCATATGAGTTGACAATCAAGCGTTATGGCAGTTGACTTTTAAGGCGCCTTTAGAAACACAGAAAAGGTATTTGTGTGATGAACGTCCGCAAATTATTGACGTTTCCACAGTTTTTTTGATGATTCCATTACGCTCGGCTAGTTAACGTGTTCTGTGTTGATTTCTCGTTTCATGTCATGAATAATGAAATAATTCATACATAACTGTTTGAACAATTACCATTTGAGGAGGAACGAGAACTATCTATGGTTACCGTTTTTTTAAAAAGACCCTTAACCAGATGCACCTTAACCAGGTCATATGACCTGGTTAAGGTGGCGGGTAGCAGATGGATGTCAACTGCTAGGGATCGGTCCGCATGGAAATCATTAGGGGTGGCCATCGTTTAGCAGTTGACTTTTTAGGCTGTAATGATGATGATGGAAAAGGTATTTATATGTCAGTTCACTTGATGGTACCCAGTAAGGATTTTATTACTGCGTTTTCTTACGTTCCATATTGGTTTGTACATATATGGTTATAACTACAAAAAAACATGGATAGGTATTAACATTTAGAAGTATCAAATAAAAGGCTTGATTATACAAGTTCCGTTTGATTTCGAAAATTGAAGTTTTGTCAACAATACTGCACACAAAAAAAATATCTTCCATGATAAAAAACAAATATCTTTTGAAGCACCTACCCACACGTTATAAAATAATTAAAAAAATTATAATGTAATCCTTGAACTGCTAGGTGCTAGAAGGTACTTAAAGGACCGAGGACTTGCGAAAGTTGGCGGACAGGCGGAGTTTGGATTAGGAGAGAACTGGGATATCTGGCGCAAAATGGGTGTGTCTATGGCCACCAGAGTACTGCGATAAGAGAGAGTTACATTTTGTTTATGAATTTTATTAAAATTAAAATATTCTTACTTCGTTTTATTATGTTTTTATAAATAAATTAGAATTAAATAAGTATCTATCACAATAATTATAATAAACACCGCATTGCAACGGACATTTGAAATCTTATAAAAAACTTCAACCTTACCTGATGTAAACTTAAAAACTTTTGAAAAGATCCGTCTTCATTAATCAAAAGCTTCTTTACAACATCCTTACCGCAATAAATCGAAGCATAAACAAAATCATACAACACGACTTACCTCATTAGGCAGGCAAACAAAAACAAAGAACCGCCAACCTTGAAATAACGAAAAAACTTAGCACTTACTTTTTAATTTTACGAAACGCGCGCACCACAAGCAACCTCTTTCGCGACTGACCACGAGCTGTGAATTGTGAGAAAAAATCTTCGTAATCTATGCCCACTCCTCTTAGCATAATCCTACCGTATTGCGTTGGCACTCTCAAATCAAGATCACAATAGATTAGAGAGACTGTTCATTTTGTGCGCATTGTACTGGATTACGCATGCTGTACAATTTAGCACAACCAATCACATTGCGTGCCTACTTGTTCAAAACTTTTTCTCGTTTATTTGTGGAGATAATTACGGTTAATCTCGAAATCATTTCATTTTGCTTGCTCGAATACGAGGTCTTTACAGAATCACGGTAATTTGTAGACATCAATTGCCTGCCAGGATTATGTAAAGACCTAGTCTCTAAAAGGATTTATTTGTATTATTACGGGCTAGTAAGGCTTTTAGCTTAGGATGCCCTCCATCCTGATGGACCGACGACTTGCGAAAGGTCGCTGGTGGAGGCTGGATGAGAAAAGCGGAGAAGCGGGATATCTGGCGCAAAATGAAGGAGACCATGTCCAGCAGATCATTGATTGATATATAAATATATTTTTTTAAATTTTTAATTTAGATTTTACAATGGGCGGCAATTAATTTAAGCATGGTAACCTTGCATCAGATGGGGAGCGTCACAGATTTCCAGACAAGTACATTATTATTACATGCACAATACTCACATCCACATCCATTATATTAATATTTATTTAGAATGATGTTACACAGATTGTATTTATTATTATTGTATATGTAAGTAATATGTAGTTATTTATTTAAGTATTTTTAGCAACAACATCGTCCGGGCGCCGACTCAACCGGGCTCACTGAAAATCGGCGCCAGGGTTCACTACTGGTGTCCCTGGCTTATGCTGAGTGAGTCCGTTTGATTCAGGCATCGTAGCACATGTTGTTTCTGTGTTATTTTTTATTGTTGTTTGTTTATTTGATATGTTTTACATGTGATTGTGTTGCGGTGCATTGAATCAATAAATGTTTTCTTTCTTTCTTTCTTTCAGCAGTGGACTGCGATAGGTTGAATAGAAGGCATTAAACCGGCTCCCCTCCGAAATAAAATTATTCTACACTAGCATTCCATCACTCAAACGGCTACTTGCAGAGCGTTATTTTAACAAGACAATTCTCAAAAATGCGGAGATATGTGGTCAGCACTCTTATCTCATTTTGTTTTAATCTTACAGCTTTCCTTTAGCATGTTGTCGAACTTATAGGAAGAGACTATTATTAGCATTGCATTGAAACATAAGTTGTAATATATCTTTAAATTATACTGTTAGTCTTCCGAAAATAAATAAATTCATAACCTATTAGGACTACATAGTTTTTAACACACACACCTAACATTTATTCATTTTGACGATCCATTTGGTGTTGCGGTTGAGACGTCGACTACAGCCCTAAGGATTCCGGGTTCGATCCCCGGACAGTAAAAACAGTAATAATTTGTGTGCATGAATATGTCTGTTTGTAATGGACTGGGTGTTTTCTATTTATAATATGAATGTATTTAAAAAAAATGTATATAAGTATGTTTATCCATTGTTTAGTACCCATAATACAAGCTTCACGCTTAACTTGTAGCTAGATGGTGCTGTGTGAATGTCAGTGGACACTTACGACTGCAAAGAAATTTAATTTTAATGTTTTTTAGGTTACGAAGTGAAAAGGATGGTTGGGTGCACAGAATATTCTTAAATCTGTGGTCAGGACGTTCACCTGATGCTAAGATGCCTGACCATGATAGAGCGGCATTGAAGGAGACCAACAACTGATAAACAGTTATTATTCACAATGCCGCTCTGCGCCCGACACCCGAGACAACAGATGTTAGGTCTCTTATACCCGGTAGTTTCACTAGCTACAGTGGCCTTATCACGAAACGCAAAAGTGCATTTATAACACTCTTATTTCACGGAACAATATCTGGCACTGCGGTGGTACCTACCTAGACGACTCAGTACCGAGTCTACCAACTAGTGGACGATATCTGGCACTGCGGTGGTGCCTACCTAGACGACTCAGTATCGAGTCTACCACCAAGTAATTACTTAATAGAGTGTAAATGAGCATGGGTATAAAATTGATTTCGTAATAACCACTATTTATATACCTGTACGTATATTATCTATAGTATGTTCGTACTAAAGGCCCGTTGTTGAAGCGTGAGAGCAACGCGCGTGTCTCGCATCCCAAACACTGGTTTTGTTGTTAAAGTAATTCATTTATCATGTATCGAAGTGGCAGTGGGCCGGTCACGTATGTCGCGAGACCAATGGCCGTTGGTGCAGAAGAATTTTGGAGAGAAAACGTGTTTTTGCAAGCTATACTAGCTCCGAGTCATTAGCGACTCATCGTTCAAGAGTTTCGAACTATCCGCCACGCCACGACGGCTGAGTCTGCCGCCAAACCACCCTAAACCAAAGTTTCTTATTTCAATATTTTAATAACATTAAGTCAACGGGACGGTCACGCTCACCTAGTTGTGATACGTCTGACCAATGATATTTGTATATCATTGGTCAGACCCGGTAATTTAACTAGCAATATTACCCTTATCCCGAAACACAGACGTGCATAACACTCGTATTTCACGGGGCGATATCTGGCACTGTGATTTATATTCGAAAAGAACCCCCAACCAGATGGATGGATGATCTGGTTAAGGTGGTGGGTAGCAGATGGATGTCAACTGCTAGGGATCGGCCCGCGTTTTATTATAAATGTACATGAAGACCAGGACGCTCATCTCATGGTAAGTAATACAGTAATGGCAGAGTGGCATTGAAGAAAATCAACAACTGATTAACAGTTATTATCTTCCATCAATGCCGCACTGCGCCCGACATCCGAGACAACAGATGTAAGGTCTCTTATACCCGGTAATTTCACTACAGTGCCTTCTTCCCGAAACACAGAAGTGCATAACACTTCTGTTTCACAGCACGATATCTGGCACTGCGGTGGTACCTACCTAGACGACTCAGTACCGAGTCTACCACCTAGTGGACGATATCTGGCACTGCGGTGGTACCTACCTAGACGACTCAGTACCGAGTCTACCACCTAGTGGACGATATCTGGCACTGCGGTGGTACCTATCTAGACAACTCAGTAGGTACGAGTCTACCACCTAGTGGACCATATCTGGCACTGCGGTGGTACCACCTAGACGACTCAGTACCGAGTCTACCACCTAGTGACGATATCTGTCACTGCGGTGGTACCTACCTAGACGACTCAGTACGAGTCTACCACCTAGTGGACGATATCTGGCACTGCGGTGGTACCTACCTAGACGACTCAGTACCGAGTCTACCACCTAGTGGACGATATCTGGCACTGCGGTGGTACCTATCTAGACAACTCAGTAGGTACCGAGTCTACCACCTAGTGGACCATATCTGGCACTGCGGTGGTACCTACCTAGACGACTCAGTACCGAGTCTACCACCAGTGGACGATATCTGGCACTGCGGTGGTACCTATCTAGACAACTCAGTAGGTACCGAGTCTACCACCTAGTGGACCATATCTGGCACTGCGGTGGTACCTACCTAGACGACTCAGTACCGAGTCTACCACCTAGTGGACGATATCTGTCACTGCGGTGGTACCTACCTAGACGACTCAGTACCGAGTCTACCACCTAGTGGACGATATCTGGCACTGCGGTGGTACCTATCTAGACAACTCAGTAGGTACCGAGTCTACCACCTAGTGGACCATATCTGCACTGCGTGGTACCTACCTAGACGACTCAGTACCGAGTCTACCACCTAGTGGGACGATATCTGGCACTGCGGTGTACCTACCTAGACGACGCAGTACCGAGTCTACCACCTAGTGGACGATATCTGGCACTGCGGTGGTACCTACCTAGATGACTCAGTATCGAGTCTACTAGTAAAATCATTAGGGAAACCTTCGTTGAACAGTGAACTTTTTAGGCTGTAATGATGAATGAATGATCTCATTAATTTAAACATTACCTAACTTTAAGCCAGAGGAAGTCACGGCCTACTAACATTTGTGATTTCGAACTGATACCATCAACGATGTCACCGAATTGATAACAATAATTATAGCAAGCTCATACCGCAGCGAGATTTATTTTGTAATGCATTGAAAGTTTAATCCGATAAGTTTTAGATAATACTAGCTGTTCCCCGCGGTATTACCCGCGTTACAAATAAATAAATATAAATATCCACTGACATTCACACAGCGCTTTTTAGCCCTAAGTTCAGCGTGAAGCTTGTATTATGGGTACTAAACAACGGATTTTTTTTGTAAATACGTACATATTATACACACAAACCCAGACCATTACAAACAGACATGTCTATGCACACAAATGTTTGTACTGCCCGGGGACCGAACCCGGAACCCTTGGTGTTCATCGAATAAAAAAAGAAGATTCTATTTTCCTGCTGTAAATAAAAACCTAAAAGCGCGCGGTTCACGCGACGCGCGGCCGCCGCGCTTTATAACATTGTCCAAGTCAAAGTCAAAAACATTTATTTCAAATTAGGCTTACAAAAAGCAGTTATGATGAATTATTGCTTTATTTTCCTAAAATAAAAATTATTTTCTATAATAAAAACTATTTTCTAAAATAAAAATAGCATACGATTTTCCTTTACATCAGCTACCTGCCAAAAAGTCCAGTTCAAATCGGTAGAATCGCTTCAGAGATTACCCGGAACAAACAGACAGACAAAAAGGGAAAACATTTTTGGTGTATATTCATATGCATGAAGAAAACAAAGGTTATTTTAATATTACAAACAGACAGTCCTATTTTATTTATTAACCGACTTCATGTAATAGATTTACATTGAGTTGTGTTTGACTGATGTTTGCTGCAGCGGATATGAGAGAGGTGACACCACAATTGATGGTTAGTAGACCTACATAAAAATGGCCCAGTGCGAGTCGGACTCGCCCGTAAGGTTCGTAGCAGCAAATATCATAAAATAAAATATTTATAATTTTCTTAGGTACCTACTACAGATTTTTTATAAGAAAATTGTGGTTCACCGTACGTGATATATTTGACTTTATATCGTTCAATCATCATCAGCTCATTAAACGTTCCCACCGATGGGCACGAGCCTACCCATATGGGGTGATTAGGCCTTAGTCGTCCACGCGGGCCCAGTGCGGATTGGACGACTTCACACACAACCTTCGAATCTCTTCGCAGAGTGCATAGGTTTCCTCACGATGTTTCCTTCACCGTAAGAGCGTCGGATAACGTACATATATTTTTCGAAAATTCGAAAATACATTGGTACGTGTCGGATTTGAACCTCAGCCCTCCCGGTAGGAAGGCGACAGTCCACACCACTGAGCCACCGACGCTCTATATATATCGTTCAAAACACAGATTAAAATACTAACAAAGTTACAACAGTATTGTTCATGGTTTCGAAGAAAAAAAGGGTGTGACATACGGACGGACAAAAAGACATAACGAATCTAAAGTTACGTTTTTTGCCATTTGGCTACGGAACGGAGAGTAGGGATGGTTGTTTGTCAACACACTTACATATTTTTGTAAATTCATACATATTTTACATAGAAAACACTCATACTAATACAAACAGACATGTTCATTCAACAAATTTTGCACTGCCGGGGATCGAACACGGAACCCTTGTTTCAGAGCCGACATCTCAACCAATTACACCACAAGATTCGTTAGGTAACCACAAATATATATAAATTAAACAAACAACAGGATAACAGATGTAAATAAATAAATATCCACTGACATGCACACAACGCCATCTAGCCCCAAATTAAGCGTGAAGCCTGTAGTATGGGTACTAAACAATGGATAAACATACTTATATACTTTTTTGTAAATACATACATATTACACATAGAAATTAAACACAATATTAAACCTTAACACTTATAATTACAATTCAAATTGCACTAACAATCCTCTTCTTAGTTTCATCGTCTATCCTGACTGCATCTTGTAGTTGGTCATATGTGACCAGCTCAGGCTTGGAGTTCGCATGGGGAACAGTCTTATACACTTCGTACCTTGGAGGGTTTTCCATTACTGTTTTACCGCACACTACTATTATTGGATAGCCCATTCTGTAAATAAAAATATCAGAAATAAAATCCATATTGATAAATATCCACTGACATTCACATAGCACCATCGATCTCAAAGTTAAGCTTGAAGCCTGTATTATGGGTACTAAACAACTGATAAACATATATTCACATTGTTTTTTTAATCACACAGCGCCATCTAGCCCCAAACTAAGCTTTACCTGTAATATGGTTACTAAACAACGGGTGACCATACTTATATACTTTTTTTGTAAATACATACATTTTATACACAGAAAAAAACAGACATGTTCATGCACACAAATGTTTGTACTGCCCGGGCATCGAACCCGGAACCCTTGGTGTAACAGCCGACATCTCAGCCATTACACCAGATGTGTCGTCAAGTACCTAAAGTACTCGATGAGACAACGAAAAACGTC
This sequence comes from Leucinodes orbonalis, assembly GCA_019425675.1. Lineage (NCBI taxonomy): Eukaryota > Metazoa > Arthropoda > Insecta > Lepidoptera > Crambidae > Leucinodes > Leucinodes orbonalis. The sequence goes on from PQWD01006599.1 coordinate 37,049, forward strand.
GTCGATTCTAGTAAAACCCTTTTTTTTTAGTAAAATAGGCCTAATTGCGATGGAATTACACGAGTTAATTCCACCAGCCCCTTTTCACCATCGGGATACAAGACGTAGGCGAGCATTCCATCCTTAAGTGGAAGACATTCCATATATCCGCGCAGCGCACTATAGTGCCTCGTTCCTAATGCGCACCGCAAAGGAATGGAACTCTTTGCCTCCTTATGTGTTCCCCGATCATTACAACCTGGCCGTCTTCAAGGCAACAGTGAATAGGCTGTTTTTAGGCAGGCATGATCCATCCTAGGCCGCATAATCACTTACCATCAGGTGAGATGGTGGTCAAATGTCTGACTATAGATGATAAAAAAAAGTCCGAGGTTGTTAAAGATAAGTAAGATCAACTTACTTATCTGCCATCATCATCCTCTTGCCGACTGTAAGATGGTGTCTGTCGTCCACCAGCACATCCCCTGGATGCTCCCTGGAGACTAGCTCGTACACCTGGCGAATGCCGTCGTCACCATGACTCTGCCATTCCTTGGAGCCTTCCTGGAAGATATTCTTATGTAATAGACACCTCTGATGTTGAAATTAGATGACATTTTAAAGATTAACAAAAAATGTACACTTCAAAGTTTATTGTATTTATAAAAAAAAGTAAGCATATAGCTACAACTCACAACATCACTACTCAAAATTGATCCAACACGAGTTTTCATTTGGGTAATAATAATGTTTATTGCACAGAATACAAGCATAATCAGAGAAATAAATAGTAGTATATTTAATTAGGAAAGAAAGCATAAAAAAATAATGAATTGTTGTGCGAAAGTTAAATAAGAGGTAAATAAAGAATACATAAAATAAGTCGATATACATAACATACATTTATATATGAGAGACAAAGCAAGCAATACAGTAAGCCGAGTCAAGGACTAATAAGTTAAAGATAATGAGTTATATATAATGCGGGGCTTGACAATAGATAAGGATTAAGATTCACGTATAAACAACGGAACAGTATTCCAAATGCGAATTGAGCTGAAAATAACTCGAAGAATGAAGACATTTTTAGTTGTTGGCAGGAAATCAAATAGAAAATTTCATAAATATAATCTGTTACTGTAAAATTACTTAAAATGCAGATCCCTTATCCTGGTCGAAATAGTGTTGTGATAATACAAAGGATAATAATAAGATGTGAACTTCGTACCACTTTCACATAAGCATTCGACAAAGTGACGGGGTGTCTCTCAGGGTACTAACCTTGGGCCCAATTATGATAACATTGTAGGGCGCTATAGCTAACGGCCACCGTATACTGGTCTCGCTGGAGAGGACTTCAATGCTGGCCGCCATTAATCTGAACATAATTAAATCAAATCATCATCAGTCTATAAAGGTGAATAATTTTTGTTATATATTATTTTAAGGACTAACGTGTTATAATTTGAACCAAGTAAATATTTTTCTTTCTTTCTTTCTTAAAGTGCTTCTACAGGGCACAGGCCTGCCCACATTGGATGGTTATGGGGTTCTTTGGCTTTTAACAACCATGCGGGATCTATACAGATATATCCAACAGAAACAATTGATGATGATGTCTATCTGTTTGTTCCGGGTAATCTCTGAAATGGCTGGACCGATTTGGACGGGACTTTTTGGCAGATAGCTTATGCAATAAGGAAAAACTCAGGCTACTTTTACTTTTAGAACAAGCCTTAATAAAAAAGTGTTAGCCAACTTACCTCGTAATTCCGATACCGTAACAAGACATGACTAGAGGTCGTGGAGCTCCCGAGGCAGGGACATAGTTAGCTCCCAGGGGTTCACTGTACCGCGTGCCCAGTATGAATGTGTGGCCTACCTGTACAGAGAATGGTCCGTTACACACACACAGACACATACACACACACACACAGACATACACACACACACATATAGACACATACACACACAGACACACACACACATACACACAGACACACACACACACATACACACAGGGACACGCGCACACACACAAACAACACTCAGAGACACACACACTTACGAAGGCTGTTGAAGATTGGATGAACGCAAACTAAATGAACGCCTTAGATAAACAATAAACTAACTAGATGCACCATCTCACTTATATAAATAAATATCCACTGACATCACACAGCGCCATCGAGCCCCAAGTTAAGCGTGAAGCCTGTAGTATGGGTACTAAACAACGGATACACATACTTAATACATTTGTTTTTGTAAATACATACATATTACACATAGAAAACAGCCAGACCATTACAGACATGTTCATGCACACAAATGTTTGCACTGCCCGGTGATCGAACCCGGAAACCTTGGTGTTGTAGTCGACCTCTCAACCGCAACACCAAATGGGTCCTCAAAAGTGTCCGCGGCAAAATTATGCCCATCCGTCAGTTGCACAATTGTCATTCATAATCACGTCGCTCGCTACATGTCATAGTGACATAGTAGTGTGCTCATGCTTGTGATTTTGTGAAAAAGAAAACTAAAAAATTACAAAGTCCGTCTCTATTATTAACCTTTCTACCACCAATGACGCCATCATCCAATAATGTTCAATAGATTAAAAATAAAAAATCTTCCAATTATAAAAATAAATGCAGCAGCAAGTAACATTAAATAAAGTAATTTTTATGTACTTAGGCACTTACTACAGCTTTCATATGAAAAATAGTGGTTCACCGTTTATGACGATTATCAACAGGCCAATCCACTGAAGTGCTTTTTTTTCAAAGCATCAAAATTCATATTTTTTAAGTTTAGTATTTTTAATTGTTTTTTATTATATTCTTGTATATTTTTTTGACGTTCATAAGTGCTTTTTGTAAGCCTAATTTGAATAAAGAATTTTGAATTTGAATTTGAAAGTGACGTATAAAAAAAACTACACACCAGAAATCGTTTAAACTAAATTTCGTTGTTAGATTTTATGGTATTGTACATTATATATATTTTTTTATTTTATCAACGCCATAGTTTAGAAATTAAAGGGGGGGGCACAATTTTTTCAACTTTGAAAGTGTCTCTCGCGCAAACTATTCAATTTGTAAAAAAAACCTCGATATCATTTTTCAAGCTCTACACATTGATAACCCACATGGGGGGGTACGATGAAAAAATATTTTTTGAGTTTCAGTTCAATGTATGGGGAACCTCAAAATATATTAAATATTTTTCAAGTTTCTTGTCAAAACCTAATAGCGGTTCACAGAATACATATACTTACAAAGTTTGAATAGTGTTAGTGTTTATAGTTTCGGATAAAAAAGGGTGTGACATAGAAGGGACAGACAGACATGACGAATCTATAAGGGTTCCGTTTTTTGCCATTTGGCTACGGAACCCTAAAAACCCGCTCAAGTCAACAAACTCTACCTCTATCCCGCTAACATCTTCCATCTCGCTCCCACACTTGCACTTATCTGAACTCTGTTGCGCAAGCGTCGCATGCGAGCAGGACGGACATATACGTATCGCGTCCTCCCCCGCGGCCGACTTTAAGTGCCATTCGTGCGATTCACACCCACCCATGTCGCCAGGGGGCGCTGCCACTGGTAAATAAAGATATAAAATTTGTATTTAAATGGCATATATTAAAAAAATACTACCTATGTTCAACCTATCGTAGTCCACTGCTGGATATAGGCCTCCCCCATAGTGATGGTTAACTCGAGTACCTAACTCGAGTCAACTCGAGTTGGCCGTAATTCGAATCCACTCGAGTTGAATTCTCTCTAACTCGAATTCGAAAACCGAATGGAACCGATATGGGGCAAAGTTTTCCGATCATTTGAGTGAGACTATAATCATTTCGTTCACTGATATTCATTCATTCATAACACACAAACAAGTGTCATTACGTGTAGATTTGAGGTTATCTTTAAAGTGCCGGACTGCTAAATAATTTCATAGTTTAATTTATAGTAAAAATACTTCAATTTCAAACAATAACTTTTTGTTTCTTTAGTTAGTATGTATAACTCTCCCAATAAATTATAAATAAATAATATAAAAAAATAAAGAATTGAACTTAAAATATAATTTGTCTTTTCCAATTATTGAAGTATTTATGCCAAGCTGAGGTTGGAAAAAACTCAGAAAAACGTTTACTTGTCCATCCAGTTAACTCGAGTTAGGTAATTCGAGTTAAACCCGAGTTACGTGGATTCTAACTCGGGTTAAATCGAGTTTTGTTTTTTCCGAGTTGACACATCACTACTCCCCATTTTGCGCAGATATCCCTGTCCTCCGCTTTTCTCATCCAGCCTCCACCAGCGACCGCCCGCAAGTCGTCGGTTCATCGGGCCGGAGGGCGTCCTACGCTTCGCTTGCCGAGACGCAATAAAAATAAAAATAAATGTTTTTAGGCTAATAAATGTATGAAACGCAAAAAAAAATAGGACGGTTAATGACTAAAAAAATGTAGGAGGGTGACGGGTGCTTGTTTACCATGTAAGCATGTTTATAAACTTTGCATCTGTGTTTCATGTGTATGGTTTCCGTGCATGTGTGAGTGTGTGTGTGTCCATCTGTCTGTGTGTGTCTCTTTGTGTGTCTCTCTCAGTCTGTGTGTATGTGTGTGTGTGTGTCTTTCTGTTTGTGTGTTCTTTACCCTACTATCCCTGTACCTACCCATACCATACCTGTACCCGTGCATTCCGAGTCTGCTAAACATTCCCCAGTAATGTCCCCCGTCTGTTTCTGTGTGAGTGTTTGTCTGTCTGTGAGTGACTCTGTGTCTTTCAGTTTGTGTGTGTGTTTATGTGTATAAGTGTGTGTGTGTCTGTCTGCCTGTGTGTTTCTCTCTCTGTATGTGTGTTTGTCCCTCTCTTTACCTGTCCGTGTATGTGTGAGTATGTCTGTGTGTGTATGTGTATATGTATGTATGTATGTGTGTGTGTGTATGACCCCGTACCTGAATGCACGGGTAGGCGTAGTCTGCTGAACAGTCCCCGGTAGTGTTCCCCGAGCCGGGCGTATGTGTTTCTGGCGCAGGCTTCGCTCGCGTGCGCCCCGTACGCGTCCATCATAGAGAACTGACGACTGCGAAGCAATCCATGCTTGGGGCGCGCCTCGTCGCGGTATTTATTGCTTATCTGATGATATAATAATAAATATTTTTTATTAATTTAATAAAAAACTTTTTTCACTATATTTATCACTATACAACCAATAAACAACTTTAGCCAAAAAGTTTACAAAGTTTATTTTTCTTAAGTTTTTTTTTCGGATTGACATGATGATGGCACAAATGATATTGAAGAAATCCAGGTTGATAAAGGGAGCGCTGTCACTCGTCTGCTGAATTGCCCGTCAATCGGCATTGTCACCAAAAGGCAAATCTTCAACATGAAATTCCCCAAAAAACAACCTACGAAAGTCACATATTTTACTCTAGTCTTTGATTGAAAATTTTCTAATTATTACCTGATAAAAGAGAAGAGGTAGCTGCTTGTAAGATAGTGGCCCTACATCAGCTAAGAGATCGGCAATTGCTTCCTCGTGTGTCTGTAAATTATAAAATTTGTTGCGTTAATCAATCAATCAAAATATATTTATTCAGTTTAGGTCCATAGAGAACACTTATGAATGTCAAATTTGATTCTACCACTGGTTCGGACTGTTGTTGTGTACTGAGAAGAATCCAACAAGAAACTAAATATTTACTCTTTAAAAAAAGTTTGAAATCATCATACATTTAGTCATCAATGTCATCATCCATTACAGCATGTTTTTTGATGACATTTAGTGAACAGGTCAGTCAGCTTGCACACCTGGTGGTAAGTGATACACCTGACGATGACCAGTACAGTATTGACAGATTCATTCATTCAACCATATCTTTATTGCACTCCATAAGTAGCATAGATTTTAAAACAATTTAGGTAAGTACATTTATTGACCCTGTAGGGCGCAGCAAGTAGGAGAGATGAGGAGTCAATCAATAACAGTAGTTAGTCTTTATTTTCCCTCACCACTGCACTGTGCTGGTCACCCGAGTCAATAGAAGTGAAAAACACCCTATTTCATGGGACAATATCTGGCACTGCAGTGGTACCTATCTAGATGACTTAGTATCAAGTCTACAGCCTAGTACATTAATTGCCGCTTTCATTCTTTTATGAAGTCATCCAAAACTCTCTGTCATATATTTCCTTACATGCACTATTCAAAGAAATTGATTAAAAAAGGATACAATTAGACACAGTCTCTCTTAGATTAAATAAGTATACACCTGACATTCACACCACATCATCTAGCCCTTTTTTGTAATACATAGAAACACCCAGACCAATACAAATAGACAAGTTTATGCACAGGAAATATGTTTGTACGGCCCTGGTATTGAATCCAGAACCCTTGGTGTATTAACCTACTCTCAACCAATACATCATATTGGTCATCAGTCATCAAAATAAGTTATAATTTGTTCAATCATAGGCAAATAAAGTAAGCAATATTACTGCTCACAAGTACACAAAAAAGCGATTATTTATTTATGGTAATTTTTACATAAATTGTGGTGGAATTCGAACCTAGTCAGGAAACTTTCAACAAATCTGTTAAAAGTGAACAAAACTCATTGTAGATAAACTTAAAATTAACTTAATCACTTACCGGAGCCAACAAATACTTCTTCCCATGCCTGTCATCAACTGTCATGAGTTCCGCCCCGACATCGTCCAGCCGCCCACTCTTGTCCCACAGCTGGGAAGCTGTCAAGCTCGGCAGAGACAACCTCTGGGCGTCTGCGGCTTCGAGGCACTCGATGACTAGAGTTTCGAGTTTGTTGAGTGCCCTACGCGCTAGTGGCAGTATTGTGAATAGACCAGAGCTTGTGGGTCGTACTAGACCGCATTCTAGAAGCAGCTAGAAAGTAATTCTCAAGTCTTAATTGTGATCTGTCTTGCTGGATATTGTTTTTTATTATTTTGCAACAAATACAAAAAGTTAAACAAATATACAAACCTTTTGACTTTTACATGTTATTTCTGTGTTTTTGATCTTGGCATTTTTCGGTATGCTGATCACTGGTTGAAATATCTGAGAAAGTAATCTCATTTTGAGGACAATCGTCCAGAGTTAATAGTTTTTTATTATTGTTTCGCCGACTTTTTGGTTAGGTTATGTTTTAGCTGATTGTCACTTTGACATAGAGTACAGCTGTGACTTTGACGTACAACGTTCCGTTTCATCCTCGTCCTCGTTTCCTCAGCACGTAGCATTAGCAGCCAGTCGCGTTTCGTATAAGCAGGTTTAATTAAATATTACTAATAATTTATTTAAAAAATCAAATGTTTGTTTATCCGTTGTTTAGTTTCCACATTGCAGGCTAATGTTTAGTTTGGGGTTAGATGGCGCTGTGTTAATGTCTGTGGATATTTATTAATATATATTTATTAATAAGTCCAGATAAATTCTGTTAAAGTAATACTCAAAAATATCGCTTATCTTTAGAACACCGGAGTCAGTCAAAAATCAGGAGGTTAAAAAATTATTAAAGAACATAATTTTTGAGGCATTATAGGGAATTAACGAATATCTGCGTAAGCACCGCGTGAATTTTTTAATCAATGATTTAAGTAGTAGTTAATACATAACTTCCGATGAAGTTACACAACGATCCAATCCATGGAACCCATGGTGTAGTAGCCGACTTCTCAATTATTACATCGCACATACTACTACCTCTCTTCAATCTATCGTAGTCCACATCTGGACAAAGCGCTGCCCCGTTCCAGCACCCAGACACCCCGACCCTCCGCTATCCTAATCCGCACCCGTCATCAACGACCTTGTCCTTGGTCCATCGCTCCGCACGTCCAACGCTACGCTTGCTACGGTTTCCACTCCAGAACTTGTCTGCCGTTGAAGGCCATTGATTCTGCTGCGACACACGCGACCATATTCAGTCACTTTGTAATAATCGATGGAATAACCGGTGCTGCTAAGCAACGCCTCTAAAATATCATCATCATCATCAGCTCATTAAACGTCCCCACCGAGGGGCACGAGTCTACCCGTACAGGGTGATTAGGCCTTAGCCGCTAACGCAGGCCCAGTGCGGGTTGGACGACAACACGCACAACCTTTGAATCTCTTCGCAGGCGTGCGCAGGTTTCCTCACGATGTTTTCCTTCACCGTAAGAGCGTCGGAAAATATCATCTATAAGTACTATATTATAAAGCTAGAAGAGCGCTAATTTCAGAAACTACTAGACCGATTTGAAAAATTCTTTCACTGTTAGAAAGCCCATTTATCGAGAAAGGTTATATATCATTACGCTAAGTACAATAGCAGCGGAACAGCAGGGAATAATATTAAAAATCGAGGAATTTATAAACGAAGCGGCTTAAAGTTGGCATTAGTTCAAAGTAACTATTTCACGCGGACGAAGTCGCGTACAAAAGCTAGTAAGTACCTATGGAGATATATTACAAAAATACCGCGTCGATCACGATGAGTTTCACCAGTGAACTGTGAATTTTATCCACAGTAACGAGCGCAGTGAATGGAAATCGTCGACGCCACCTCGCGTCACCCGCTGATAAGNATCAACAATAATTATATGCAAAATTTCTTTTTTCTTTATATAGAGCTGTTGAAGTACAACATCAGACCTTACACAATATGAGTCTACTGGAATAAATAATGCACAGTATATTGATCATAAGAGCAAGTCAGTCATGATCTTTACATTAAACATTATCACATCTTCACCATAAGGTAAAAAAACTCGATTTACTTTCCCAGTTTGCTCAGCTAATAAACGTTTAATTTGTATAAAAAATCCACTTAGATAAGTAAATGTTTAACCAATGCCGTTATAAAGGTGAAGAATATTCAAATATTCTGAAATTTTGTAACCAGTAACCGCAAATGTGTCCATTTTGCAGTTTAAGTGCTCTAATTTAAGGCCCGTATTCTAGACTTAAGCGTGGATCTCTACTTAAACAGAGTTAGAAAGGGATGCCTCTATTTATAGCGTTATTCCTTTCTAACTGTATTGAAGTATAATCAACGCTTGGGTACCGTTTTAAAACAATCCCATTGATATCAAATTATTTTCTTATAAATCTTCTACAGTAGCAAACTGTCTATTATTGTTGTCTGTCTTGTCTATAATTTCAGCAAGTCCATATAGATTGCGTATAATGATCTTTTATGTATTTCGAAACATATATGTGAATACAACTACGCACAGTAAGCTAGCAAACAAACACGGTTGGTCGGATAGGAAGTGGTGACCCTGTTTGGGTTATCATCATAATTAAGAATCAGCCAATTAACGTCAAATTGAGCGGTCTATATCGAGCGGGGTAGGAGATACAGTGTGGATGAACAAAGTATCAATGTTTATCAATGGAATCAATACGTCATTCGCAAATAGATTTGTTAATGGTAACGATAATACGGATGTTTATACAGTTCCCAACGACAAAATATAGTCTGATGGTATATATGTCTGTATGGTTGATGAGGTAATATGGGTATAACGCCTCCAAGGCCGTCCAACACAGTTAAGATGGGTAGCAAAAAGTACGAACAGATAAATAATAAAATAAATGTGAGTGTCGGTGGCTCAATGGTGAAGACTGGTGCCTTCTGATCGAGAGGCCGTAGGTTCAAATCCAGCTACGGACCAATGTGCTTTTAATTTTTGAAATTATATGTACGTTATCCAACGCTATGACGGTGCAGGAAAACATCGTGAGGAAACATGCGCACGACTGCGAAGAGATCCTAAGGTTGTGCTAGATGTCGTCCATCAGCACTGGGCCCGCGTGAACGACTAAGGCTTATACACCCTTTACGGGTATGCTCGTGCCCCTCGGTGGGGACTTTTAATGAGCTGGTAATGAAATAATATACGCCCTCCGAATAAATGAAACAATACATGCCCTTGTCGGCTGAATAACGCGAGTTATAATTGCTTAAAAATTATAAAAAATATAGGCATCATTAACATGGCTTATTAGAAAATATAAAAACAAACAAATTATTGCTATCGGAAATACGATTGATACCGTCTTCGCTGCCTACAGATCTCTCGATTCACTTGAAGGGTCTACAAGTGCCCATCTAATTAGGACAATTGAGTTGAAAGCTCATTAGTGAAGTACTTTATCGTATCGGAGCAGAGTGATGACCCCATCAGAGTAAATGCCGAACATTAGTTAGTGATACAACGACCCACGTGGTGTGATGGTTGAAAAGTTAACGAATAACGACTACATCTAGGTTTCAGTCGGAACTTCTGATTGGTCTAGGTAAGTCAAAAGGTAGTAAGTCAACAAATGTAGGCCATGGAGCTCGATGAAATAATAATAATAGTTTATTCATAAGTTTAGGAACACTTTTACATTTTAATACAATTTTCAGTCAACGTAATATACATAAACAGTTTAAGAAATCTTTACCTCCGTGCTCGTCAATAAACGGTGTTACGGCAAGGTAATTGATCCCCATCCCATTCGAAATACAGGTCATTTTTGCGCGTACTTGACTCGGTTAAGCTAATACAAAAGGCGTTAGGCTAAAACAAAAGAACCGGTCAGTCATAGAATTGAGCGATCGATAGTATATGCAAACAAACAGACATTTTAACGTTTGTATAAATCTAGGTACTACTTACAAAATAACAACTTTATGTTATTCTATATATTATGTATATCTATGTACTTATGTTTATGTATGTTATTAATGTACATTATAATATTCAAAGATATTTATTATAAATATATATAAAGAAAACAATTAAGGTTATTATAAATGAAAAATTATTATAATACTAATTTTTTTCATTATTTTTGCATGCATTTTCTTTAATTGTTATAGATACCTATAAGTTTAAAAAACTAATAGAATAACATAAAGTTGTTATTTTGTAAGTAGTACCAAGATTTATACAAACGTTAAAATGTCTGTTTGTTTTGCATATACTATCGATCGCTCAATTCTATGACTGACCGGTTCTTTTGTTTTAGCCTAACGCCTTTTGTATTAGCTTAACCGAGTCAAGTACGCGCAAAAATGACCTGTACACGATAGGCAAACTTAGTGGTGATATACATCTTTTTATAAAAACTGATGAAATACCGTCCCAGCCACATGAATAGGTACTTTTCAAGGAAGCAACTATACTGTTGATTTCATATTCATCGTATTTAAGAGCACTAAAGAGCTAGATTGCGGGAAATCGGGCTTATATTTTTTAGATAGGTTCAATTCGGATATGTTCATCTTAAGCAATATATTAGCGGCTAAACTGGATCCAACATTTGCAAAGTAGTCATTGACAAAGTCAACAGATTCCTGAGGTGTATCTTTAATTCTTAAGATATCACTGGCTGCGTCCGATTTTTTGGAATTGTTAAGGTTACAAACTCGTTTATAACCTTAACAATAAATACAATTACTTATATAGATTGGTAAATTAATTTCACACGATGAGAATTGTTAAAAACAACATAACATCTTAAATGTGGCCCTTTCACATACTTTTTTCTTATTATCCTCTCAAATATTTATAAATATTATAAAAAAGGGAACACGTTTCAGATTTCGAAGATGACTTATTGATTTCTTTAGATTTAAACTATATAACATCGCACAAATATTGTTATGTTTTTTATTATGGTTTTAAGACGGATTTGTAATAATGAATTAATCGAATCCGTAGCATGTCTTGACTTTATACAGACTGCTAAAGCTCTGAATGTGGGCGTTCTTGAGACCTTCTTAATATCCAGCTGTGAAGGATGTGGCCTTATTGATTGATATGCTACGAAATAACCCGATAATACCTCTTTTTATTCACCTACTCCTTTTTTTTTGACCTACCAATAATTGGGTAGAATAATAAAATAAGAGAACACTATCTCCTTGTCGTAATCTAGCTCTTACGTGTAATCATTAAGCGTTCCGATTACCAATTAGTGCTTCGTTTTATATCAGTACAGTTATAAATACGTATTGATAACTTTTGAGCCCATAAAAGTTTGATACAATATCCTTATCTACGTAAATATTGTCATAATAACGTTTAATTGTTATTTGTTTCGGCATGCTATCGGTTGCTCGTTAATTTATTACATATTTATAAGATGGGTATCGGGTTATAAGTGACACGTGACGTAAAGTAATATGACACATTTTATTACGTCAATACTATTATTTATTAACAACTTGTTTTTTGGCTGTAATTAGTTTCTATGGGGCAGGTTAAAAAGTAAAGGTCGCCTGGGAACAAAGAAGATTCATGTTGGTTAAAAATAGTATTGTATTAAGTTTTCACATTTCGCCCACATTGAAGTTCAAACTATGCTTCATGCTTTCGTATCGAATCTTCACAATAATATGCTAGAGTCGGTAAATATCGCTTTCCCTGGAATTCAAAGCTACGACTTTTAGTTGCTAGATTCAGTTACAATCTAAATACTTGTCGGTTGTCATATTATTGAAATGTGTTTCCACTAGGATTACGTTTAGTCGGGCCTTAATTATCTAGCCGCTAATTAATTACTTTAATATTATATCAGCCGCTCCCATTACTCTTCAACAGCGGTGCTACACTAACGAACATTATACTAATGCAAGTTTTAATGATGGACAATGCAATGACGTTAAACAAATATTTCTTCTACTTCAGCATATTAAAATATCCACAGCTGTACCAAGTCTTCCTAAGGATTTAAGGATGGAGACGTTAATGATTTAGGAATGAAACTCGCCGAGTTTGTACTGTTTATGCAAAACTTGAGACCTGGAAACAATACAATTTTATTTGTTTTGACCACTAAAATATAAGTCCGGGTTTGATATTGCCCGGTGAAGCTGTAAAGGCCATCTGCGGTCAATAGCAGTAGTCAGTTCGAAAAAAAAGAAAAAAAAGGACGGCTTTGTGAAAATAAGTCCAGCGTTCTTCAAGTTATAAGTGCAAAAAACTTATCTTCATCAGAATCTAATATTTCCATATACCAAAATGATATTCCTTATTGGCTTAAATTCAATTAGATTATCGAAAGTTTTACATCGCTAATGTCGCCAGTATGTTACGACGGCATACATTGCCTCCATTATCTGATCATCATTAATGGATAATCATAAAAGAGAGATAATGACGTCCCGTATCGCCGTTTAAACTTTGAAGTGCGCTGTCTCCCGTTCGATATACTGTCAGGGATATGAAAAAAGTTAAAGAGTTTTTGGCTCAATTTAGGGGGACCTTATCAAGAGATGACAAATATGGGTAAGTTTATAGCCATACGACGGAGTAAAACGTTAATGCGCCCGCTAATATAGAACGATGGTATAAAATAAGACATTCGGTAATTTATTGTCAATTTGTAAATAAGCGGAGAAGTTGACTGGGGCCGAAAGTATGGCCGGGTCGATCGTTTGATTGCCCATTTCGATTTTTAGTACTTATAAAGTACAACCCAAAAGTTTGTTACGGTGCGCCGGCTCGGTGGTTTTTATGCAAATTATAGTAAGTTAACATTAAGTAGGGGAACAAACTGTGTTCATGTTTTACTACTTTTCTTTCGAGCCCCCTCAGTACTGATTTGATTAAAACATGCTTCTTTATCGATTTCATCTTACGATTTCATTGTGTATTCTGAGTACGCTTAAACGGTTACCTAGAATTTTTGCCAAAGTTTTTACATTATAGGTGGCAAAAATCTAGAATAATTAAATCATAATACAAATAAGTATCAAGTGACCACAGAGTTTAAACTAGAAAATGATTCATTTGTTGAACGATAGGTTCCAGATTCTACCAATTTATATTTGTACACTCTTTAATCTGAATGTTATGGGTATTTTCTTATCTTCATCGAAAGGGATACCTTACTTAAGGAATACAAAGTGACGTGATCATTAGGTAATTCAGGTTATCGAGTTCACAGATTGACGTTCAATAAAGAGCTTTACAGTCATCAGAGTATACGAACGGGGCCGATTTCAAAGGTATTTTAGCGGACCATTCGCCAAGAGCCATGGAATCTAGACGATTCTATCCGATCCCCTGTGATTTGATGCTAACAATCAGGCCGGGTTGGCTCAGCTTAGGCTGGCTATATTGTAGTGAAGACATAAGTGCCCAATTAGCCCATTTAGTTTGCCGGACTAGCGCAGGACAATTTAGCGTTTTTTTAAAATGCCGGCAATGCCGACTAATTGATTGTGTACTCAATGTACAATACAAACTATTCTGCGCAATAATGTATTTATAAAGAAAAGCTCTGTTATTCAATTATAATTAGTATGAAAATGTATAATAATATCCTATGCAATTATTCTTTCATATGGTAATAATATGGATCATAGCGATAGATCATAGAACAATAACATTTATTTTTCTAAACTTTTTAAATATACCACCAATACGATGCATGTAAATATATGATCAGCAACATTATGGTATAGTAATCGACGATTAACACACGCGGCAAGTGAGTACAACACAACACTATTGTGAGGTAGATTGAATCAAAACCAACAATGGCTCCTCAATGGATTCGACGAAAGGGAGCGAATCAATAAGGAAATTAACAATGAGTTCGTTGCACCGCTCATAGAAATCGTTCATTTCCTCTGCACTTGATTCGTGGAGTGGCAAACACGGCGTAATGAATGCGACGGTCGCGCGGCACGCCAATTTGAACGGGCAGTGGGCCGGAGCGCACCACCAGTCCTCGAAATGACCGCGCTCATTCCGCCTCTGTTTTCAGTCCACGATTAGCCAGTCTTGATTAGCTTTAGGAGTTTGAGTGCGATTACAGTAACCGTCCCCATTGGTATGGTTACTCATGCCATTTGAATTGACGACGTCCATTCTTAATAAGTCTTTATCGCAGGTTATGGTTGTAAATGGTGTGTAATTTAATTAGAAATTAAAGTGTAAGAAAGTCATACTTTGGCACGAATGGGTCAGTTATGATTGGTACCACAGCTTCCCAGAAAACCGGGGTGAAACAACGCTACATTTTGTCGGAAGTGTCGAATTTACCTGAGTCCTAAAACCCCTCCCTTTTCCATATTTGTTATTTCTTTGCCATTTCTAAATGTCGATAATTCGCTCGTTGGATGTTTTTAAAGGTTAAAATTACTTTCAGTCTTCTATGATATATTACATTTGTCAAGTTATAACTTTAAGTAAAATACTTGTACGTTGGTAATGGAAATTTTTAAATGACCAAAAAGACATAATTTTTAACACATAATTCTTGTTGTTTATTATACATATAACAGGCTAATGCTTAGTTTAGTGCTAGATGGCGCTGTGTGAATATCGATGGATATTTATTTAATTTTCTTTCTGATACGACTCGCTCCTCATTGGTTTTTCTTTCTAATCGAATGGATTTATGAATGACGTTGGTAATATGACGTGCACTAATGTACTCGCCATGACAGAATCATTAGTGACATAGCAATATCTGCTTCCAATTTAGCGGAATTAATAATGGTTCAAATCCGATTCCAGGCTGACCACACAAACAAGCACTAATAAACGGGCCGGTGTATAACTAGTGTCGTGTTTGCAATGCCTGGAGAGAACTTAATAACAGCATTCATTAAAGCCTGCATGTATTCGCTTTATTAATTTAACAGTCTTTCGAGGAACAAGTAATCAAAATGTATATGCAATATTATAATAGATATTTCTGTGCTAACAATGTTCTGTATGAATATTTTCGTAGAATGTCGTCGATATTATGACCAAAGTCTTCGTACCTAATACCGCAACTTCTCATCAATACACACTTTTAAACTCTGGCTACCAAGACTTTAAAAGTATTATTAATTTTGGTAAATTTAAATGAATTGTTACTGTAAGTAAACAATTTATGAAGTATAAAATAATAAATAGGGTTAAAATCATGTTGTATTTTTAACCGACTTCAAAAAGGAGGTTACTAAATTCGACCGTATATATGTTTTTTTATGTTTGTTCGCGGATTTTTCGTCATATATGAAGATTTATTTTGTTTAAATGTGGATAAGTATTAATTTCTAAAGTGGTCACATGATTAGGAAGTCAGGATTTGATGAAGGAAGACCAGTGACATCGAGGGGATATATTCAAAAATTGTAGGCGAGTCAGAACAAAAACTACACGTACTTCATTATAGTACACGTTATGAGTTATGAGAAATTGTAAAAAAAATAACATAAAATAACGACTTCAAACAGTAAAATTGAAAGCAAAAAATTAATTTATGCAATTAATTTAAATATAGAATTAGTAAAATAATTATTTTATAATTTTCGTGTCGGTGCCATGTGCCAAGCAAACTCTTCAGCTTAACAATATAGGTCAGTTTTTAGAAAAATACTTAACTTTTATTTTACTTGGTACCGACTTCAAAATTATAAACGAATTATTTATTTACCTAGCAAATATTACTTACCTCGGTATTTTTTTAACTTTTTAAAATTTATATGTAACACTAATCAGTAGGACCAAATATGGTCCATTGTTATGTAGCTCGTAATTAAGCTATTTTAAAATAATATTAATGACGAATGCAGCATGTATGATAAAGATTAATAGTATTGTACATTTAAGTCATTTGCGACTAGATCCTAATCTGCATAATTAAAGCCTTCTAATTAGTTATAACTAATGGCACTAATGGAGCAATACATAATAATTTATCAATACTAAATGAGCTTCCTAGAATCTGCACGTTTGTAGTTACAACATCCAGTTACCAAGAATTGCAGATGATATATTGAAGCTTCACTTTGCTGTAGGTGGCTCTTTGGCAGACGTTTATGTCTTTAGACTGGACACACATTGGAAGCGATTTGCGAACCCAAAAGCAATATTTTGTTTTATATTCCATAGAGAGAATTTGAAAGAAAGAAAATATATTTATTAATTTGTGAGATAGTGAATATTATAAGAATCCCGTCGTAATACTAGGAAATATTGATTTATCAATTCGTTTCTAGTTTTAGGTTCTTGTATAAGAATATATTTTCTTTGTAACTACATATAATTTAAATGTTCTATTTTTAAATGTAAATTAGGGCGATACGGACTTATTTTGTTCATACTTTGTATTTTCAAGTATTTGATCTAATGACGTTATAAGCAGCTTTACAAATAAAAACTGATTATAGGGTTTTTGTTACAATTTTTATTTAATTAGTAATTAAATGAATTAACGAAATCGAGCTAATATTATTTATTTTCTTCCAGTCATAATTGATAAGTACAATGATATTCGCCAAATTACAATGGCCGTTGGAAAGCGGAAATAATTTGTTAGCTAACATGCGTAAATAATGATTTTGCATATGAATGTGAGGGAGAGCTTTAGCCAAATGTTTGTCAAAGCAGTGGATGTTCTCAAACAGTGAAGTCCAGCCAATTATGACGCCAAGCTGAGCATATCGCCACTCGCGACTTGAGCGCTTCTAATTATTACATGTATTAATTACTCAGCCACAAATTGATCTCCATTCCCAAGCTCAGACCTTTTGTTACAACCGTGTTTTCCGGCTCTAAGCCCTAAGTCTAATTATTGCTGATATTAATTAGCTTTCCACTAATTGGTGTACGTTTTAAGATCGCTGTTGTTATTGTTTCCACGTATATCCGAGCAAAACCCGGACAGGAATACATTTTAATAAAACAACTTGGCAGTTTGTTATTAATTCTAAGAACGTCGACTACCTACTTTATGAATAGCACACTGAGTTGCTTTTATTTGAATAAAACGTTACTTTTGTTAAAATAAAGCTAAAGTTGTAGTTAGTTGCTTAAGTTTTCTTTATTTGAAAAATAATAAAGGTTTTGAACACCTAGTACAACCTTTTTTAGATAAGCTCGAAAGCGCATTTTTGATGGTTTAGCTTCTAGAGGAGGGATCATCGGTTCAATCCTAGATTTTAGCATACGACAATAAGAATCAGTTCAGTAGAAACTGACTAAAAAAGGGTGCCAATTAAATTTGATTATTATTTTATCGTTAAACGTTATAAATATAGACGCGCTGATCTTTCGCTAATAATTTTGTTAATATCAGGTTAAAGTGTAACTGCTTCTGTGACACGGTGTAATAAACTTTGTAATAGCGAGACAAATCTCGAAACACGATTATTAATTTCCTGGGAATTCAGTGAACCGGTAAATGGTTTAGTAAAAATTTTAAAGTGCATTTATATTTTGTGATAAGTTTTGCAGTAAATCACAAAACCTTATTACAATAGTTGTTTTTTTAAGTTCAGATGCTATTAAGGTTAATAACAATTTAGATTGAGTATAAAGTACCGTATTGACTAAAACGAGTGTGTCAATTCCAGTGGTAACTGCAATCAATTACTGATACTATCTCAAAAACATATCAATTACTATACTATGAAAATTTCTTTCGCTCTCTCTTCAACCTATTGCAGTCCACTGCTGGACATAGGTATCCCCCATTTTGCGCCAGACATCCCGGTCCTCCGCTTTTCTCATCCAGCTTCCACCAGCGACCTTTCGCAAGTCGTCGGTCCATCGGGCCGGAGGGCGTCCTACGCTACGCTTGCCAAGCTGCGGTCTCCACTCCAGAACTCGTCTGCTCCAACGGCCATCGGTTCTGCGACATACGTGACCAGCCCACTGCCACTTACATACGCAGCTGAGACATGGACACTGACTGCGGGATTGGTTTATAAAAATTTAGGATTTGGGAAAAGAATATCGATTTCCTGTACTTGTAATCAATTTATACGTCTTATGAATCCAATAGAAAAATAATTATTGTTAAAATAATTCTTAAATTTTCAAGTTTAACTCGGTTGATTTAAAAGTAAAGTTTTCATTAGATTATTTTTTAAGACAAGACAAGCTTTCAAACAGCTACTATGTTTGTCTACTTTGTGGTATATGTAATATCAAAAAAACTGTTATACAAACTAATTACTATTTGCAAACGTAGTGTGATCGCATATTGATTTTATTACCATATATGATTGCTTAGCACTTCAACATATCTGATGGCGAGGAATTAGATTTTGTAGGTTCTAAGTATTTTTCTTTCACCCAAAGGTTGCCTGGAAGAAATTGCTACCTTAGCAATAAGGCCGCCTACATTGTACTCGTTTTTTTTTTTTTGTTGTGTTGTATGCTTTTTCCTTATGTGCAAAAAAATAATTTTTATCTTATCTTAAGTTCACTAGTACTTTTTGAATTGTCGAACCTAATTGGAGTACATGGATATTAATAGGTTATACCCATTATTTTCTACTATTCGAATACTTGTGATAATTATCTGATTACCATGTCAATTATAACGGAGAGATACGTAACACGTATCCATGAAGTAACAATTATTCAGTAACCGTTGTGAAATCCCTTCAACGCTGGGCTGGGAAACTACCCTTAAATACGGGGCTTGCTGATGTATGGCCGCAACGACAAATTGAAAACGGCAAATGGCGCGGGTCTTTACGCACGCCGTCGGATTGCATTCGTGTTTAGGACGAATGTACGGGCCGTGTTTTGTTTTTATTACTTATATCCTCTCTGCATAAACATAAGAAAACATAGTAACAAAATCGAATGGGACTATAAAGGAAGCTAATCCTTAAAATAACATTATTTATTGGAGTTAACTCTACATGTTTTAATACAATTTTGTTAATACATTTACAAAAAAAAAAGAGTGATCACGAATAAAGTCTAATTGTGAGTAAGTTTAAACGTATTAAACGGAGTATTTTAGTCAGTGCTTTAATGTGGTAATTAGTATTAACAACCTTTTGACAAACTGACTTAAAGTTATCCTCGACAAGTGCTCTTTTAACCGGATGCGTTTAAGTGACCAATAAAACCTAAGCTTCCGCAGATAAAAGGGAACACACAGGGTGTTTGTCCTCGCAAATAGTTAGATTATATAAATAAGGCGGGCGTAATAGTTTACGCGATAGCAATCTGCGGCCGGACCGCATTCGCTCAAATTGAGTTGGGTTTGCAAAGGTTCGCAAGCGTTCCTACTGAAAGAATCTTAATGTAAATAAGAAAAATTTTCTTAAATTAACGTCTTAGAAGCTTCAGAGAAATGTGTAATATTATTTTCGCAGAAAAATGGTAATATTTCTTTCATATTATTATATATTTTCTAATTGCTACATGAGGCTAAATAGATAGATTGACTTATATTTTTAACTAGGTAACACTGGCAGTTTCTAAGTTAAAAATGATTTTAATGATAAAAATGCCAAGCCGTCATAGATCCATTCCTTTTCGATGAGCTTTCTTTATGCGATTGTTGTATCTTGTTGTACTCGTAGGTTCATGGTTCACCTCCCAGCTAGGACAGGTATTTAACATTATTTTGATTTCGGATTTATTTACTAGTATACCTATTTGGGTGCTTATATTTTGTTTTATACATTTAACACAGTTCAGGCGTAGTATACGTATAGTTAAAAATGTCCTACTTGTAGTTTAAAAAATTGTTGAATAACGGTGGCTTGTAACCAACATTAAGGTCCTCTTTTCTTATATAACAACAAATTAAATGGTGAAAACCCTGATACGCTATAGTTGTATCAATAAAATTAATTTTATTTTTCTTCGCTTAGATTTTGTACAAAAACTGTACACATTAAAATTCAAAGTACGAGTATGACTTAGCTAATACTGGATCAAACTGGATAATACTAATCTGGTTTCTGTATTTGAAAGCTAGTGGTAATATGAGAGGTCTTAATGACCGTGCAGCAAACAGTGCGCAGCCGAGGTAGATTGAAACACAACCTGTTGGCGCTGCGAGTGGGGTGTCCAGTGTCGCTGGATCAATTTGTAACGTATGAGTGGGCGTAAGGCTGCTTTCACAATAATTCGTTATCCGTGAAGACGATGCCTCTGGTTGCTAAAACCTAGAAATGTTTTCTATATTTAAAACAGTAACTTTATTAGTAAAATCAGCGACATTTGACGCTTTGTTTGTTAGTTTGAGTGTGAGAAGGTTTCTTTTTTCAGCAGCGGTAATAAGTAAGGAATATTTACCGAAGCTGTCTTAAACACAGTAATTGTTATGTTGCTGATTGTCATTTATTTCGAATTCGATTTCGAAAGTATAAGATTTTTTAATTAAAATAAGCAATGTTTACCAATATAAATTCCTAATTTTAGTAACAACAGTGGTTGATTAGAAAAATAAATGGTGATCAGTGAAATTATTATCCTAGATATGATGCCCTCAGTATATATCTCGCGAATGTATAGTGGAATACTAAATGATGTACTCATCATTTAGTCATGTCATGTAGTCTTATCATACTTGATAAGACTACATTTGAGCGAAAATCTTAGTATTTTAGTTAAGTGTGAATACATCTAAGGTTCTTCATCCATGGGCGATGTGCATCACTTATTTCGGACTCGTGCCCTGTATGGTTCAAGATGAAATATATTTAATTGTTTCTACTGACTTTAAAAATCAAGCAATGAAAATTTGTGTTACAATAAGACAATAGCAAGAAAAATAGTCATAAATATTTTTTTTCAATATTCACTTGACATTCTTGATATTCCTTGAAACTATTTTATTACCAGTATGGTCTTAAGCTTTTGCGAACGCACACATTAAAAACAACAGTTTTTTTATTTCGTAGAGATTATTATTAAAGAGCCTCGTTTATTAACGTCCTACTACTCGTACAGTCTTTTAAAATTGAAATAAATATTGATATTCTTGAACAATTAAGTGGCGTATAAATGATACGGATTGTAGTTGTACCTCTATAGCTGNTAGTCCTGATAGTCCATACTGCTTTGCAGTATTTATTTTGTTTACCTACCTTGTTATCACTCAAGGCAAATGGATGACGCACTATTTGTTATTACCTGAAAAACAAAAAGCTTCTTGTTTAATTTCTAGAGTTTAAAATTATGTTTTTTATATGATACATGAGGTTTTTTTTCTTTTTCTACTGTTTAACTCAAGGTCATCATAATGATGATAGAAAAAGAACAGTACAACTTCTTAAAATAAAAAGGTTTATTAAATCATGGATTTTTCACATTTATTTATTTATACATTCGCCTCATAATCATATAACTTTAAAGGATTCTTAATCTATTATTCTGTATTGTATCATCGCAACTACTAGCTTTTCATTTCAAAACTTCCTTTGTAATCGTTTGCATCTTATAATGAAGGTTAATCCACTATACGATTAACAAGTTCACAATTAAGTATCCACGCAAACAAACATGCCAGCTTACAAGCACATCATAGGCCAGCTGTGTTCGACTTCTAAACAAATATTGGGCCATCATGGAACATATTCGTGGGCAATTGACGGAAAAACTACGGGTTCCAAACAATTCGGGTTTCGGCAACCGGTCGGACTGCTCGCACGATATTGTCACGGTTATTACCCGTTGCTTGTTTGTTTTACTGTCAATGTTAATGCTTTTTAATGGGGACTTTAGGTATTAAAGGTATTAGTGTGTATGGTAATAGAGCATTGTTGGCTACAGCTAAATACCACTCATAATACACCCGTGGTCCCGAATGTCTGCAATTCAGTTGCTTTATATAACGTCAAGTAATAATATGCAGTAATGTCAGTTTCTGTGTAAGAGTGTATTAAAACGATCGCCTAGACTATGTGATTATTGTCTCCAACTATTGTTGATAATTTAATGCCAAATAAATCTTGCTTTCTTTTGTTAAACCTGCATACATTTGTACTAAAAGAGCAATTGTTAAGGTGGTATGAACGATTGCAGTAACCCCCAGTCGCAGTTGTAAAAATTGTTTTAACGATCCAAATTACTGTGGACATTTTTATGCCTCTTTACTTATTTTACATCATAGATCGATACACACAATGCCATACATAATTAGAAGGGAACCCATACAGTCCGAACAATATCTTCATTTGAAATCACAGTACTAACACAAACCAAATTGGTTAATAAATATTCAATACCAATACTCTGTACGAAACATACGCGGCTAATTCGACAATGGTGCTCTAATTCAATTTGAATCACGCACAATATTCTATTAATAGTGATGGACAGGTGTAATCAATCCGCTGACCTCAGTGATGTCCTGGCTCACATTAAATCTGTTACGGTTCTCAAGGCAATGTAAGATCATGTTGAACATTTTGGGTCTCATAGTATATAGCAACTTAAATTATAACGCGTGTAAGCAAATATAAATCAGTATTTTAAATCTTGGTTAAATAAAATAACATCCACTACAACAAATAACATTTTATGTGATTAATAAACACACATTAATTTAGTTTATATTTCCAATGGTTTCAACTAAACACTAAAATTTACATCTTGATGTAGTTTTTTATTGTTTAATACATGTATAATAATATTTCATACATTATGTGTATTTTCAAAGTATGGATATATCAAAAAGCTTGGACAAACCCTACGGACACTGGTCCCGCATGGCTTCAATATCAAACTTCTCTGTTGCTGACAACTGCATAATCGTCTACAATTATAGTTCAATAACTATTTACATACTTTATTTATACTCTGCTTGTGATTTTCTGAGCGAAGTTATGGAAACGGACCATTATTTCAGTCATTAGCTGAGGCTTGAAAGAAATCTCATAGATTAAAACATCCTGAAGTTTAGTTAAAAATAATGTGGTACCTAAATGTACTCATATTTTAGGGTGAGACATAAATATCTACTGACGTACACACAGCGCCATTTAGTCCCAAACTAAGCATTTAGCCGTTAGCCTGTAATATGTGTGGTTGTTTTCTACGTATGAAATGTATGTATTTACAAAAAAAATACAATTACACCCGTAATACAAGCTTCACGCTTAATTTGGGTCTAGATGGCGCTGTGTAAATATCAGTGGATATTTATTATTATTATTTATTAATATGGGTACTAAACAACGGATAAACATACTTAAATAATAATTTATTTGTAAATACAAACATATTATACATATAATACACCCAGATCAATACAAACAGACATGATGGAAGATGGTATAAGAGCCGAGGTCCCAACCATTACACCAAAGGGGTCGTCAAAACAATTATAAAAGATAAGTTATTTGTATAAGAATTACATTTGTTTGTTTTTTGAGAATGTGATTATGAATGTTTTTATGGACAACACTAGATAAATAACTTAATTAACTATTTGTGTTTAAACACGAAAGATAATAAGAAAAGTATCTAAATAACACAATTATTTATTCGTGGCACCATTATTACAAAAAATAACATAATAGGTCGCAGGCATTTCCGAGTGATAAATGATTTTACTTACCAATTTGCATATAAAACTGTTAAATATTTCGACATCACTTTAATTCCAATTATGTAACACGATTAGTAACAACGTTCTCGGCAGAAGCTTTCACAAATACCACTAATGAATAAATAATCGAAACAAACAGATAACAAGAGATGCCAATTAAACAATACACTAATTAATTCCAAACATCGGTGTAGTGGACTTAATTAGAGGCAACATTATCAAACGAGCATTGCACACAAGGTATATAAATATCTATACGGAGCGGATAACGCGAATGGGGACTACAATGAGTGGTTAGAACGATTGTTTACCTGTTTAGGCGATTGTTTCCGGATGCATTGCGGTTTTTACTTATGCGTATGCCATTATTTTTACTAACAGCAATCCAGCAGTGTATTTAAATTTCGGAATTGGAACAGTACAATTATTTTTCTTTAACATTTTATTACGATAAAGTTCATATTCTACAATGAACTTGGTTTGTATAAAAAGACTAATTGTTTTTTACTTTTTCAAGTACAATAAGTATCACGGGGAGTGCACTGAAGAGTTCCACCACCGTACATCTCGGAGGAACTCCAAATTTCTCCTGACCATCTGGATGATTGTAAGTCTTCGACAGTTCGATTCTGTCAAAATTTTTGCCACGTACGCCAAAATTTTAGAATAAACTTCCACTGAAAACACTTCCGGAGACATACGACCTTGCGCCTTTCAAAAAAAGAGCGTACATTTTTCCGGCAACACATTTCTAGGACCTCTAGTCTTGAGTCTAAGTACATGGGTCTCAGAAATGCGAAGTCTCTAGTTCATAGCGCGGGGTCATTAACATTCGGTGAACGTATGCCCATTTACCTCTTGTTTCATGGAAACGCAATAATAGCATTGTTAATAGGTATTACCTTCTTCTCAGGTATAATTTGCTGCTTTTGACACATAGTTTAGTGGAGTATTATAGATTTATCTGAACAGGTATTTAAGCATCTTTTGGCTTGCGTTCAGTCTGAATTGTTAAATACTGCACTATATACTGCACATGTGATGACGGTTGAATAGAAAACTAATACCACTATCTATCACCACACCAGCCTTACAGTTCCCGGGTCTTCCGCAAGAAGCGAGTTACGGGTATTACTTTAGCAGAGCACGGGTGGCAGCGCTCTCTTATTAAGCCCTACTGTTACTTTTTAGTACCGTGAATAAGGACTGCTGTGGCCAGTCAAGAGGATTTTATAGCACTAAATTGAGGGTCTGTTCCTAGAGTTAGTATTACAATTAAAATTATCTCTCTGTACTCGATCCCTTTATAATAGATTATATTCGATTACACTGTAGCAAAAAAATAATCACGTTTCTTAAAATTAATTCTCTACAATTGCATACTTAGTGCTAACTAATATAACCCATCATAAGGCGTGCGTAAGCGGGCAAACATCCTTAACCCGAGCCACATAAACTACTTTACGACAACTCATAAAAGAAGCCGACTAAGTAGACGTCGGCTTTTTAATATCGAGGCGAGAGCCCGCACTGTCCACGAAACATTTTCCATTAATAAAACGCGAAAAAGGAAATTACATATGAAAAAAGACATATATCCGTATCGGCGGGACCCGCCGCTATCTCCTCGGAAGGAATAACTTCTTTACAAGTCCAAAGTCCGAGGGATTGAAAAGCAATTCAACAGGACACCCGCCCTCGCGGCCGGACTCACCATATTTCTTTTTCGCGTTTTATTAATGGAAAATGTTTCGTGGGACAGTGCGGCTCTCGCCTCGATATTATTAAAAGCGACGTCTACTTAGTCGGCTTCTTTTATGAGATTGTCGTAAAGTAGTTTATGTGGCTCGGGTTAGGATGTTTGCCCGCTTACGCACGCCTTATGATGGGTTATATTAGTTAGCACTAAGTATGCAATTGTAGAGAACTTAAATTTAAGAAACGTGATTATTTTTTTTGCTACAGTGTAATCGAATATAATCTATTATAAAGGGATCGAGTACAGAGAGTATAATTTTTAATTGTAATACTAACTCTAGGACAGACCTCAATTTAGTGCTATAAAATCCTCTTGACTGGCCACAGCAGTCCTTATTCACGGTAACTAAAAAGTAACAGTAGGGCTTAATAAGAGAGCGCTGCCACCCGTGCTCTGCTAAAGTAATACCCGTAACTCGCTTCTTGCGGAAGACCGGGAACTGTAAGGCTGGTGTGGTGATAGATAGTGGTTAGTTTTCTATTCAACCGTCATCACATGTGCAGTATATAGTGCAGTATTAACAATTCAGACTGAACGCAAGCCAAAAGATGCTTAAATACCTGTTCATCTATAATAATACTCCACTAAACTATGTGTCAAAAGCAGCAAATTATACCTGAGAAGAAGGTAATACCTATTAACAATGCTATATTGCGTTTCCATGAAACAAGAGGTAAATGGGCATACAGTTCACCGAATGGTTAATGACCCCGCTATGAACTAGAGACTTCGCATTTCTGAGACCCATGTACTTAGACTCAAGACTAGAGGTCCTAGAAATGTGTTGCCGGAAAAATGTACGCTCTTTTTTTGAAAGGCGCAAGGTCGTATGTCTCCGGAAGTGTTTTCAGTGGAAGTTTATTCTAAAATTTTGGCGTATGTGGCAAAAATTTTGACAGAATTGAACTGTCGAAGACTTACAATCATCCAGATGGTCAGGAGAAATTTGGAGTTCCTCCGAGATGTACGGTGGTGGAACTCTTCAGTGCATTCCCGTGATACTTATTGTACTTGAAAAAGTAAAAAACAATTAGTCTTTTTATACAAACCAAGTTCATTGTAGAATATGAACTTTATCGTAATAAAATGTTAAAGAAAAATAATTGTACTGTTCCAATTCCGAAATTTAAATACACTGCTGGATTGCTGTTAGTAAAAATAATGGCATACGCATAAGTAAAAACCGCAATGCATCCGGAAACAATCGCCTAAACAGGTAAACAATCGTTCTAACCACTCATTGTAGTCCCCATTCGCGTTATCCGCTCCGTATAGATATTTATATACCTTGTGTGCAATGCTCGTTTGATAATGTTGCCTNGAGATGTACGGTGGTGGAACTCTTCAGTGCATTCCCCGTGATACTTATTGTACTTGAAAAAGTAAAAAACAATTAGTCTTTTTATACATACCAAGTTCATTGTAGAATATGAACTTTATCGTAATAAAATGTTAAAGAAAAATAATTGTACTGTTCCAATTCCGAAACTTAACACTGCTGGATTGCTGTTAGTAAAAATAATGGCATACGCATAAGTAAAAACCGCAATGCATCCGGAAACAATCGCCTAAACAGGTAAACAATCGTTCTAACCACTCATTGTAGTCCCCATTCGCGTTATCCGCTCCGTATAGATATTTATATACCTTGTGTGCAATGCTCGTTTGATAATGTTGCCTCTAATTAAGTCCACTACACCGATGTTTGGAATTAATTAGTGTATTGTTTAATTGGCATCTCTTGTTATCTGTTTGTTTCGATTATTTATTCATTAGTGGTATTTGTGAAAGCTTCTGCCGAGAACGTTGTTACTAATCGTGTTACATAATTGGAATTAAAGTGATGTCGAAATATTTAACAGTTTTATATGCAAATTGGTAAGTAAAATCATTTATCACTCGGAAATGCCTGCGACCTATTATGTTATTTTTTGTAATAATGGTGCCACGAATAAATAATTGTTATTTAGATACTTTTCTTATTATCTTTCGTGTTTAAACACAAATAGTTAATTAAGTTATTTATCTAGTGTTGTCCATAAAAACATTCATAATCACATTGTCAAAAAACAAACAAATGTAATTATACGAAACGTAACTTATCTTTTATAATTGTTTTGACGACCCCTTTGGTGTAATGGTTGAGACCTCGGCTCTTATACCATCTTCCATCATGTCTGTTTGTATTGATCTAGGTGTATTATATGTATAATATGTTTGTATTTACAAATAAATAACTATTTAAGTATGTTTATCCGTTGTTTAGTACCCATATTAATAAATTATAATAATAAATATCCACTGATATTTAAACAGCGCCATCTAGACCCAAATTAAGCGTGAAGCTTGTATTACGGGTGTAATTGTATTTTTTTTGTAATACATACATTTCATACGTAGAAAACAACCACACATATTACAGGCTAACGGCTAAATGCTTAGTTTGGGACTAGATGGCGCTGTGTGTACGTCAGTAGATATTTATGTCTCACCCTAAAATATGAGTACATTTAGGTACCACATTATTTTTAACTAAACTTCAGGATGTTTTAATCTATGAGATTTCTTTCAAGCCTCAGCTAATGACTGAAATAATGGTCCGTTTCCATAACTTCGCTCAGAAAATCACAAGCAGAGTAATAAATAAAGTATTGTAAATAGTAATTGAACTATAATTGTAGACGATTATGCAGTTGTCAGCAACAGAGAAGTTTGATATTGAAGCCATGCGGGACCAGTCTCCGTAGGGTTGTGTCCAAGCTTTTTGATATATCCATACTTTGAAAATACACATAATTTATGAAATAATTATTTATACCATGTATTAAACAATAAAAAACTACATCAAGATGTTAAATTTTAGTGTTTAGTTGAAACCATTGGAATATAAACTAAATTAATGTGTGTTTATTAATCACATAAAAATGTTATTTGTTGTAGTGGATGTTATTTTATTTAACCAAGATTTAAAATACTGATTTATATTTGCTTACACGCGTTATAATTTAAGTTATTGCTATATACTATGAGACCCAAAATGTTCAACATGATCTTACATTGCCTTTGAGAACCGTAACAGATTTAATGTGAGCCAGGACATCACTAGAGGTCAGCGGATTGATTACACCTGTCCATCACTATTAATAGAATATTGTGCGTGATTCAAATTGAATTAGAGCACCATTGTCGAATTAGCCGCGTATGTTTCGTACAGAGTATTGGTATTGAATATTTATTAACCAATTTGGTTTGTGTTAGTACTGTGATTTCAAAATGAAGATATTGTTCGGACTGTATGGGTTCCCTTCTAATTATGTATGGCATTGTGTGTATCGATCTATGATGTAAAATAAGTAAAGAGGCATAAAAATGTCCCACAGTAATTTGGATCATTAAAACAATTTTTACAACTGCGACAGGGGGTTACTGCAATCGTTCATACCACCATAACAATTGCCCTTTTAGTACAAATTTATGCCAGGTTTAACAAATGAAATTATCAACAATAGTTGGAGACAATAATCACATAGGTCTAGGCGATCGTTTTTATACACCTCTTACACAGAAACTGACATTACTGCATATTATTACTTGACGTTATAATAAAGCAACTGAATTGCAGACATTCGGGATCACGGGTGTATTATAAGTGGTATTTAGCTGTAGCCCAACAATGCTCCATTACCATACACACTAATACCTAGGTACCCTTTAATACACTAAAGTCCCCATTAAAAAGCATTAACATTGACAGTAAAACAAACAAGCACCGGGTAATAACCGTGACAAATATCCGTGCGAGCAGTCCGACCGGTTGCCGAAACCCGAATTGTTTGGAACCCCGTAGTTTTTCCGTCCAATTGCCCACGAATATGTTCCAATGATGGCCCAATATTTGTTTAGAATGTCGAACACAGCTGGCCTATGATGTGCTTGTACAGCTGGCATGTTTGTTTGCGTGGATACTTAATTGTGAACTTGTTAAATTCGTATAGTGGATTAACCTTCATTATAAGATGCAAACGATTACAAAGGAAGTTTTGAAATGAAAAGCTAGTAGTTGCGATGATACAATACAGAATAATAGATTAAGAATCCTTTAAAGTATATGATTATGAGGCGAATGTATAAATAAAATAAATGTGAAAAATCCATGATTTAATAAAACCTTTTTATTTTAAGAAGTTGTACTGTTCTTTTTCTATCATCATTATGATGACTTGAGTTAAACAGTAGAAAAAGAAAAAAACTCATGTATCATATAAAAAACAATAATTTTAAACTCTAGAAATTAAATATGAATGCTTTTTGTTTTCAGGTAATAACAAATGTGCGTCATCCATTTGCCTTGAGTGATAACAAGGTAGGTAAACAAAATAAAATACTGCAAAGAGTATGGACTATCAGGACTATTTCAAGTAGGAACTAGCCAATGAAATAAGCACCTAACATGTGTCGTCTCGGGTGACGGAAGCAGGCAGGAAAAAACGCCTGTATTTTTTTATTATTCCAATATTTCTAAGAACATTTAAATGGCTGTTGGTTATAAGGACACTCAATAAAAAAATAACGGGTTAAAAGTTAGTGAGCATATGAAGTGAGCCTGAAATTGAAAGAATTTGCTTGATCTAGAATTTAGCTATATCCACGATGACATACGTCTTTTATGTGTTCAGTCTTAAACTTTTTTATGAAACATCAGATTTACTTACCTGATTTACTAGTAAATTTCTGAAATATTTATTGGTTCACAAATAACATTTACCTATGCACAACTTATGTTCGTTAATTTAACAGTTTTCGTATTTAATAAGTAATAAAATGAATACTATATTTTCAGTGAAACCATCACTTGTCTATGATAATCCATTGTTTGACGTTCCTCAACAAGTATGAACCAAAGGGGGGTGAAACTTATAGTATCTGATTACCCGCTGTCTAAGTGGCTGGCGATCGCGTAGCAGACGCTGCGAAACCAAAGTTATGAGAGCCCGGTGTTCAGTTTAAGTCTTAATTACGGGAGTATTATCCAGGTAGTTAATGTATTTAGCCTTTGTGTAACATGAGGTTATAGCCTGGTCATAAAGTTACGAACGCATTAGCTGTATACATAGAACTTATATATATATACTTATATACAACTTATATAAATAGGAACATGGTCAACTTAATTTTAATACTTAAATAGTTTGAGAAAATGCAAGAATGGTTTCTTTATACAAAGAAAAATGTACACCATAAAAATATGTCAGACATTTGTGTATTACTTTGTGGTTCCAGACAAAGTCGATGCTCAAGTTTAACATTTAGTAACTGAAGGCGATTTAAATAATTTGCGTATAAATATCATATGAAAAATAAGCTGATACCTAATTATTTATTATTAAACACAAATAACACAGCCTAAGGGGTATTGATAGGAGCGTTTATGCAAATGACAGTTAGGCACTAATTAAATTAAATAAAATTAGGTCATTCAGATTAATTTAATATAAATTGGTGAATCGAATGTAATCATAATTAGGTATATGCTTATAGTTCACAGTACAGGTAATAAAATGCTATAACCACTCACGAGATTCTGAATTTATTAATGTTCAGTTTGATTTTATTGAATTCGTACAAATATTGTTAATTGGAACATAAATATTGCATGTTATTAATACAGCGACCATTGTGCTTAATAAAATTCCTATTCATTCTCACAAAACGGAGCAGTTGGGATATAGTATGTATGTAATTGAGTGCTTACCTAAAATGTATTTGAACCATAATATATACAGTTTAAATTACTTGATAGATATTTCTCATAATACCTACTAATGATGTAATTCTTTTCACAACATGAAGTATCGATAAGGCATTAGTACGCAATATTAAAGAGTATTATGTGAGTCACTCTTGAATACAAGTGTCCAATTAAAACATTATTTAAATGTAGGCATATTGTATGACATTTATGCTTTAAGTTTAATAGTTTCAAAAACTATACTTAGGAAATACATAAAAGCGATCATTCTGCTACAAAAATATCTATTAAATGTCTACTGTTGAATCTCTAAATTTTTATCATGTTGGGAGGCTTAGCTACGTGCTGCAACCACCAGGACTTCGTTCGGCAGAACGTAATACGTGCCGGTGATTGGATTGGTTTTCATAAGTTGTATATGAGCGTCCAGTTATATCAAATTTTTTATATGCGAAAATCTCATAAATGTCAAATTGTAATTGAAACCATTAGGCGTATTTTTAAGTACGAAAATGTAAAAACTGAGCTTATTCGTCCACTATCCATAAAAAGTCTTAAACTAAACATAGTTTTTACATTCAAATATCATACTCAAAATACGCTTCATCGTTTAAAAAAAGAACATTACATTTATGACATTTTTGTCTTAACCAGTCTATAACCTCCCACAAGGAATGGGTATGGGAAGATTTGACAATTCACCACGGGCTCGCATTGCGTATTGGTGGGTGTAAACGACATTTTAAGGCAGTAGGAAGGACCAACAGCTTTACGTGCCTTCCTAGCATGGATAAAATTTATGCATAACATTTTCTCCTTGGGGTGTGATATATGGTACACTTGCGGTGGATACTTATGGAGATGACTCAGTATCGAGTCAACCACCTAGTAGTAACAGATTTGTAGTATAGTTGACAACCATTGTCAAAATATAATTTTAATGTCGCTGATTGAATGTGACAAAGTAGTGTCACATTACAGATTGTCCAGTTGCACATTAGTCGTGACGTGTCCGTGTCACGTATGACGTAGCACCGGGTAGCACGGACAGCAATCAATAAGCATCAGGCATCAGGTCGGCAACAAACGCTCGCATTACAGCGATTAGCCGCCTCTGTAATGCATGTTATGCACTCAATTAATCAGTGACGCGAAATACATGGTGCAGGGCTGACAGTGGCATCAAATGCACTATAGCCAGAGTTGAATGTGTATAATTTTAAGCTTTCACAATTTGCACACATTGAATAAAACCGATGGCCGTTGGAGCGGACGAGTTCTGGAGTGGAGACCGCGTCTCGGCAAGCGTAGGACGCCCTCCGGCCCGATAGACCGACGACTTGCGAAAGGTCGCTGGTGGAGGCTGGATGAGAAAAGCGGAGGACCGGGATATCTGGCGCAAAATGGAGGAGGCCTATGTCCGGCAGTGGACTGCGATAGGTTGAATAGAGATGATAAAACCAATTTTAGGAAAATTAATACGAAATTTTGAATTCAGTATGATTACAGTAACACTACAGACTTCTCGAACATTTAGGTTTATTCAAATGATATGCAATGAAACAAGACTAGTCCATACTAGCATTGGGTTATAGATGGCCAGCCCTAACTCGAACTAAACTCATTGGAGATTAGGTCCGATGCGACTCGTTTAATTTAACATGTTTAGTGGGCCTCGTCCGCCGTTAATCAGTGGAATACTATGGTATTTCAACATCGCCAATTAATTAGCAATATCAGTTCCGACTTAGCTCTTGTTTTGCTACTGTTGTTAGTTGGGTTAAATATTTATGTAAATTGCTCAGCTGGGATAACTAATAAATATTAAATTAAAATGTCGGTAATCCTTTTTTATATTAATAAAATGTAATTGTACCTACTTCTTCTTTGTTGTAACTGTAGGTGAACACAACAAATATATGTGTGTAGGCCTACTGATACTGGGGTTGAATTTAATTGCATATATATAATTCACTACAAAGGAAGTTAGATAAAAACATTCATTACGCTTTTTTTAAAATATATTGCATAATCATTTTCGATTGGAAGCCTTTTGAAGTAACAATAAATAGCAAAAGTAACGGCGTAGGAAATAGTAAAGATCGAAGTACACATATTTTAAAAACTCTCTCAGAATATTTATATTATTAAACGTTTATATACACGCTTTTCATAGGGTGATAAAGAAATATCGTATAAAATAAAACAGTATATTGTAATTTTAACTAAATTCGGTTATAATTTCGGTTGTATGAAAACAACTGAAATTATAACTTTCTTATCCAAATTTTGGAAGAACCCCCTAAGTACCAGTGAAGCAAAGAACAGCCCTTCTTATAATAAGACCTTTCTGACTAGCTCGAGAGATCTCTCACTTTCACAGGTTTATATGATTGAGCTCATTGTTTACATGACTCACTTTTAGGTATTGGTTGCGCATCGGTTAGGTAATGCACCAATAATACGCTCAATTAATTAGCGGGTGACGTGTTCAACGTACTTGCCTAATTAATGTCCCAACGAGCAACAATGCTCCTGTTATTATAGTGCACTAACTGCCACTGATTGGCCCACCTCACGAACAATACGATTAATGCATGCCTAATTTAATTAGGATTACATATAGGATATTTAGAACATCAAATTCAGGACTTGGTATCATTGGGTAAGGTATTTTAAAATTTGCGGTTCAGTTTTACTTACACTGACGTAGGTTGTCCGCTCGTTTGTCATGTAATATCCCTTTGAACCCCAAAAATAAGATTAAGGATCGGAAATACTAGATTTTCTATGATGTCCTGGATTCGTTTCATCAGGTTATCCTTTATTAGTCAATGACGCCTTAAGGCGCCAGACACAGATTTTCTATGTGTGATTTAACCCAGTGTGAGAGTGGGAGTGGCATGTTGTCGGCTCGACCGGTATTGTACCACGACCTCACACAAAACAGGCGTGAAACCATGGCTCGAAACCGGTTAAAAAATAGCGGTCTATGCCGATTAAGTTGGTCTTACTACAAACTCTGAAAAGAACGCGAACATTTAAAGAACATTATTATAACCTAAATAAACCGGTTAATTCAACTAACAACGGGTCCTAACACTAGGACCGGGCGCATGCGCATGCGCTTGTAAATACACGTTTTAAATCATTTTTTAGGGGTATTTCTTTAATAACCAATCTAAGATATTTATGAAAATGATCCCTTGAAAAACCGGTTGTATAAAGATTATAGGAGCCAAACAAAAATGAAAAGGTTTGGCGGCAAGCAAATATAACCGGTTTCCGAGCCTTGCGTGAAACAACGCGAAACACGCCGCTCTTGAGCCCCGGAGGCCCTTCTTTCCTATTTTAGACAACCCATGTGGTGCGGTTGAGACGTTGGCTACTACACTAAGGGTTCCGGATTCGATCTCCGAGCATGACAAACATTTGTGTGCATGAATATGACTGTTTGTAATGGTTACCAAAAATATGTATGTAAGCATGTTTAAATAGTACCCTAACCAAGCTCCTCGCTTAATATGGGACTAGATGGCGCAGTGTAAATGCTCATATTGTGATATATATTTGGGCCAGGAAATACGTATAAATTTTTTTTCAATCTCTTAAGAAATATTCATCAGTTACTGAACTCATTATTAAACAACTTGCTAACTTCTGCCTTACAGTTACTTGCTTTACTATACATCTCCAAAGTGAAATCAAGTCAAGTATTCACTTCAAAATTATATTTGCTTACATGTAAAATATATATTAATTATTGAATTAATATCAATAATGCTGACGAAATGAGGGGTATGATAAAAAAAAATCAAAATTTTTGAGTTTCAGTTTCATGTATGGGGGAACCCCAAAATTTTTTTTTTTTTTCAATATTCTTGTCAAAACCTAATAGCGGTTCACAGAATACATATATGTACTTACAAAGTTTGAATAGTGTAGTGTTTATAGTTTCGGAGAAAAAAGGTTGTGACATTCGGTCGAACAGACAGACAGACATGGCGAATATAAGGGTTCCGTTTTTTGCCATTTGGCTACGTAACTCTAAAAAGCGTACTTTTGCTTAAAAGGCCGGCAACGCATCTTGTAGCTCCTTTGGTGTTGCAAATGTTCATGGGCGGCAGTATTCACTTTCCATCAGTCTGTCTGCTCGTTTGCCCCCCATCCTATAAAAAAAGAATAACGCGCGTTATTTCCTATAATAGCATGTAGATGTTGCATTACTCCGACACAAATTAATTTAAAATGATAAATTGATGAGTACGTTCTATTATGAAATTATGATTCATTATTATTTTCCCAATCGTGAAACCACAATATGTAATATAGTTGTCTAAAAATGAAACCTAGCTGGAATAGTGACCACAAATAGCCAGCGATTCGTTGTCTACTTTACAAACACATCAATTTTAAATGAATACGGAACATCAATGGAAATAGATATCATTGTATTATGTCAATTAAAATATATTACAAACTGAAAAGTAAAATATAAAAAAAATAAATAAATAAGAAATCATTCTGGTAGAATAATAACAACTAAATGTACATTGTTTTTAAAATGACTTATAAATAAAGAAACAAAAAGCTTTTTTTTGACAAAATAAAAACACTACATAAGTAAATATCCACTGACATTCACACAACGCCATCTAGCCCCAAGTTAAGCATAAAGTCTGTATTATGGGTACTAAACAACGGATACAAATACTTATTTTTTTTTTGTAAATACATACAAATTATACATAGAAAACACCCAGACCGTTACAATCAGATATGTTCATGCACACAATGTTTACTGCCGGGGATCGAACCGGAACCTGTGGTGTAGTAGCCGACGTGCGCCCATTACACCAAATGGTTGGTAAAAAAAAATATAACATATGCTATGTTGTACGCATACCTAATACCAGCATACAGAAAAAAATAGACAACCATAGCAAAAACAGAAAAAAAAACTTACATAGACATGAGAAAAAAAACAAGTTATTCTAAGTATGCAGAATCTTCGCGGCTGCCTTGAGTTGAATTTTCTATTAGGGCTTTGGTGGCGACGAGCCTTAACTGGAATCATACTAAATAAGCAATATTCCTATTAAATAGCTATTAAACACGTTACTTGTGCTTGTACTCATACAGTTGCTTTTAGGGTTCCGTAGCCAAATGGCAAAAAACGGAACCCTTATAGATCGTCAAGTCTGTCTGTCCGTCCCGTCCAATAACACATCCCTTTTTTTCTCCGAAACTTAAGCACTACACTATTCAAACTTGTAAGTGTATGTATTCTGTGAACCGCTATTAGGTTTTATTAAGAAACTTGAAATTTTAAATATTATTTAGTGTTCCCCATATATTGAACTGAACCTCAAATTTTCAGCGTACTCCCACGTGTGGGTATCAATGTGTGGTTCTCAAAAATGGTATTGAGGTTTCTAATATTATTTTTTAAATTGAATAGTTTGCGCGAGAGACCTTCCAAACTTGAAAAAGAGTGTCCATTTCTTAACTATGGGGTGATAAAATTTAAAATATTATGATGTACATGAACATAAAATCTAACAACGAAATTTTAGTTTGACGATTTCTGGTGTGTAGTTTTTATACGTCATAAACGGTGATCCACTATTTTTTCATATTAAAGCTTTAGTAGGTGCCTAAGAAAATTAAATAATTTTTTTTGTTTACTTGCGGCTGCGGAACCCTCCACGTGCAAGTCTGACTCGCGCTTGGCCATTTTTATTAGTTTTAAGTATCTCGTTTTTTCTATTATAATTATTAATTAAATAATTAAACAAATGTGAACAAAACGATACAAAAAACATTCTATGTTCATATTATATATATGAGGTCAAGGTGGCTAACTCCGTCTAGGGGGTATCACCGTCTGCTTCAACTAACTCTTGTCGGAATAATCCTACGCTTTTGATACATAACGTCGGTAACACAGCATAATATCGTCAATCAAATCATGTGGGGTAGATGGCATTAGTTGACATAGATATGGATAAACGTCCTTAGAAGTTCAGTTGTGTTTGAAAAATGTAAAGTGTTTAAATGCTGTCGCATTTTGTCGATGATAAATATAATATTTTATTTATTAACACTTACTAAAAAGTATTGCATGTATTGGTTAAAGCACGCTTATACGATTGTTAGCAGTTATTTGGCAATTAAACGTTTCAACAGCTAATCGTATCTGAAACATTTGTAACCTGAAATTGTGAAGTGGCAAATTCCGTCCATAAACAATGGGGCCATTTCGTCATATGCTGGATTTCCCCGATTTCAGATATTAAAAACATTTTCTATTCCAGGATTTTTAATGAAAAAAAAAACAACCTACTACAAGTATCTATTACAGTACAAGCCTTGTATCTACTGCAGTATAATCTTTATTTGTAATCAACGAATGTATCTTGTTTTAGATTAATTGATTTCATCATATAAAAAGCGCAATTACAAACAAAAACGAATAAAGGTTTCTATGATAAAATGATTTGCGTGAAGCCGTATTAGCAGTACGTAATGGTGCAATAATGGGTACAAAGCTTCACAGCTGTATAAATCCCAAGAATGACAATTATGGATCACGTAAATAGAAAGAGAAAACAAATCTCATTGGGAGGAGAACTGTGTTTGTTTTATTTCTCTTACCTATAATAGGTTTGCTACCCCTGGACTTTATCAGTATGCCGGAATTGCCCCAAAAAATATTTTAACGTTTTAAATGAGATCTATACCATATTTTTATTAGTGGAAGACATATAATTGCCTCTCGTTAACCAATACATGTATGACTTATGTGTATTTTAAAAAATATTAGATCTTTATATAATTACCTCTACGTGACGGATTTACCCCGAATTGCGGGAAAATCCGTCTAAGGTTAAGGTTTTAAAAATTACCTTATATCTTGGAAACTTATTCTTGATTAAGAACACTTACGACGTTAATAGGAAGGTATGTAAACTTAAATTTTGATACTTGCTTAACATTTGGCCGGTAATCGACAGATTTTTTAAATATACTTGAACAAAATTAGGTTTCAATAAAGTATGCCGGAATTAGCCACTTGACCTTATATATATCAAAATTATTGGCTCCTAAGTTAATTCCAGATACTTGATTAAATTTTACCACTACTCTACAAAGTTCTCGTACTATCTTAACTCCACTTCTATGATGGTTTTCGAATGATAAGTCAATGATATAACAATACACGCAATGATATCAGTGAAACATGCTTCGCGTCACTCCATATTTCACATACAACAGTATTGGAAACAAAATGTCACACTGCCCTGGACTAGCGTATAGTACAAGCAAAAAATAATAGTTTACAAGTAACACATTCACGTCAAAATGCACCGGCATTACAATGGCAAATTAATATTATTGCGACTACAATATAACGTCGATAAGTCAGCCGCCGCTCGAAATCCGAGGGGTGAGGGGAGCAATTTAGCAGCAATTTTAATAATAAGACCCTGGCATTTCTATTATATCAGGGCGGCGATCAGGTGGGCCGCTAGGGGTTTAATAACTCACGATTAGCCTATTGGAATCGCTATGAATGTTTGCTATTTTTTCCATATTGCCCCCAACCCACGTTTGAATAGAGTGGAAATTTAATTTGATCTCATGTGGAATGATGGGCTAAAATTTTAATTAAGCCTCACCGAATTGTTTTTGATCGTTCCAACAATATTTCCGACTATGTCGGGCTTTGTTGAATATGTCATACTGTGATGACATCATAACAATTGAAGAAACAAAATTTCGATTTGATTTCTTAGTATTTTATTGTGGGCTCGTATTAAGAGCGTCGGTGGCTCAATGGTGTGGACTGTCGCCTTCCTACCAGGAGGGCTGAGGTTCAAATCCCGACACGTACCAATGTATTTTCGAATTTTCGAAAAACATATGTACGTTATCTGACGCTCATACGGCGAAGGAAAACATCGTGAGGAAACCTTCATGCACGCCTGCGAAGAGATTCGAAGGTTGTGTGTGAAGTCGTCCAATCCGCACTGGGCCTGCGTGGACGACTAAGGCCTAATCACCCTATACGGGTAGGCTCGTGCCCTCGGTGGGAACGTTTAATGAGCTGATGATGATGATTGTGGGCTCTATTCAAAGGCTCCATTCATGGATTTGATAATACATATATTGTTTAAAATGCTTCATTTGAAGGTTTTAAAAAAAAATGATTTATACCTTTAAATCATTCTTAGTAATAACAAGGAAATATTCGCATATATCAACATATATTTTGTAATTTATATTATAACAAGTAAATTCAACCTGCAATCTGCAATGAGCCCGCGTGGTAGGTTATGGCCAAAATTTCTCATATGATAATGAATATGCAAGGGGATACTTATTATTTTTAGGACCCAAGCTTCACCGTCATGGAACTATCTAGTTGAAAAGCAAGTGATACTCTGGCAATCACAATACGAACAGGACTAACGCTGTTAATTATGTCCGAATCCCTCCGGGTTGTCGATTATTGAAGAGTTATCGAGTTAGAACTTAGTATATGCACTGAATATAATATATGCTAGAAGTTTAGCTATAGCAGTAGAGATTTGTTATATATCAAAGTGCACATTAATTTCTTGTTTATACTCGTATTTTGTAAGGTTGTTTAAAAGTGATCGCTCTAAGCGATAAGACCGCTGAATAATTTTTCTTTCTTAATTATTATATGGTTATTTTTGTGTGGAATATAAAAAATTATCTATATTTCTAAGGTCTTTAATATTGACTAAATTATAATAAATTAAAGTAAGTTATTATTATACAATAATAATTAAATTAAAGAACTACATTGATCTCTCCAATAGCTACGTCCGCAATCCTAAAGAAACATATGATTTTTACACACGAATCACCGTTACAACAGAAATAGTTTACCACAATAGTTGGTAAGTTATGTCTGGAGAATTTTAATTAAAAATGATAACGTGTAATGTGCAGTGCGCGTAGGTAGACCCCTTCATAGGGGCTGGGTGATTTTATATTAAAATTTCTACGCCGTCGGCGGCGTTTTGCCAATATTACTTTGATATGGGGTTCCGGCCAGATATTGCTGCCAATTACGGGCACACATCGCTTTGATTTGTTAATTCATAAAGTCTACTTATAACTTGGCTAATCTGTTTGAATGACTACTACATATTTTGGGTAAACCTTTTAAAGACTGATATTGAGTTAGGTACAGCTAATCTTATCGAGTCGGCCAGAGATGCATCCTGCAGAATAACGAACGAGGCTCTGAGTGGCCACCAACACACATGGACAAGAGTGGCAGGTAAGGATCGAAACAACTTATCTAAGAGAGTTGCCGGGAAGTGTTGAAAAATTAAATGATGAATTGGAAACATTCCTTGATTTAAACTTCTACGTGAACCTTGGAAGTTTGATAGCATCTCGGCTTTCGCCTCTGGTTAATAATCGCGCTAGACAAGCAATCGCAATGGGGTAGTTGGATGGGTGATCAAATATTATTTTAATACCTTACCCTGTATGTTTTAGGTACAAACATGTTAAGCCGTTGGTTTCGACAACTTCCTTAGAATTCTGCCGTACTTCATCCATCGTTAACAACCCCCAATCAACAGTGGGCCTTTGTCCAATTTCTCCTTTTGAATGTTGTATTGCTCTGAAGTTGGGTCTTATTGATAAAATATGGATTCATCTGTTATCTGCCTGGGAGTTTAATCAAAATGCATTCGTATTACCTTCATATTGACCCCTAATGTAAATTGAAATACTTTTACAGCAGCCAGTAATAACATTTGCAGCCAAGAATGTTCTCCTTTTGCCCAAATTAGTTTTTCTACGAAATGTAACAATTCACAGTGTAAAACAGTATTTATCAATCCAACGTGCAATTAAATTGTCGCGAGCTCTAAACTATGTTTCCACTCACGTTCCCCGCGTTCCGATTGTGGTACTTGACATTTCATTGCGTACATTTTTATTTCGTCGGTAGCCCTATGCTGAGTTGTACTAGCGAAATGGAAATAATACTGGAATGTTTTAATTTCCCTGCGAGTGACGGGTCACGTGCCCTCCCGCCCCCGGGGTGCAACTGTCATCGTCACTGCCGCGGACAATTAGCCTGCTCATGAGATTAAACAAGTAAGTAGAGCAGTATTTATTGTTTTTTTTACGCTTGAAGCAAGCAGCCAGATATGATTGTTAAGTGGGGATGCGTTCATATGGCTCTTCGTTTTCAAAAGTATTGTATGGTATTAAGTACTGAGCCATTTATGTTAAGTAGTATAGTATAAATTACACGGCATATTGTGATTGAAGCGGCCAATTTACCTGTCCATGAGATTAAACGAGTAAGTAGAGCGGTATCTATTGTTTTTGTTGCTTTCATTTGTATTATCGTATTTAATAGAATTATTAGCATACATCTGATCTAGGATGGATAAAGTTATATTTTGTACTCTCCTAAGTTTATCTAAGGTATCGATCAAAAATATTTTGTACCTACTATGGTCTGATAAAAAAACTGAAACTGATGAAAAAATTTAACGTTACAT
The DNA here is from genome assembly GCA_019425675.1 of Leucinodes orbonalis. Classification (NCBI taxonomy): domain Eukaryota; kingdom Metazoa; phylum Arthropoda; class Insecta; order Lepidoptera; family Crambidae; genus Leucinodes; species Leucinodes orbonalis. Next base: position 79,431 of record PQWD01006599.1, read on the forward strand.
TTAAAAATTTATACTATATTTAACGTTACATTTAAAAATGTATACTATATTTAACGTTACATTTAAAAATTTATACTATATCGTATTTTAAAATTTATAATTTTGATAATGTTTTTTTCTACTTCTTATGCATCAGATGGACCTTGCAGTTTCACAGGTCAATTGACCAGTGTAGTAGTTTGACCTAAAACAAAATATTAACAAAGTTCGTACAAGAAAACGTTATTGATATCTCAAGAAAATATATGACAATAATCCGTACTTCACACGGCTCTTATTAAATGCAGAGTGCTGCTAAAATGATATTTGTGCGTTTCAATTAGAATAACGCGATTGATGATAAGCCTCCATAGAGGGCGCACGAGCGTAAAATTAACTGCGATTGTGTAAGTGCGAGAGCTGTGCATGATGCTGGATTAGGAGTGCAGCTACAATTGGATTCGGACGAATCGTCACTCGGATTTGTAATTGAAACATACGAGTTACGGTAGTGGAATGGTTGCTTGATGTTCATTGTCGTCCGAATTCAAAATCCGTTTTTGTTTTAGATAGAAGTCCTCTTTTGACGTTCACTAGGCTTTTAATTAAGAAAAAAAATAGGTAAACACATCAGGAAATCTCATCAAATAGTAACACGGTTGTATTTTAAACCTTTCCTATACTAAATGTAAGAGACAATAATTTAATGCAAGCTGATATTTATAATAAAATTATTTCCGAAATATATTTTTTGTGGATAAATTAGCTATTTAGTTTACTGGTCGACCAGAACGCCCTTAATATTTGAGAGTACTAGGACCATAATATATATCGCTCGACCAGTGCATTTTGCCAGTTCCCTAAATTCTTGTACATTGTTCAGCAGATGCAGGCAGGTAGCTCGTACAGGTGAGGTAAGCACATAAAACCCATTAACTATCTATTTGGCGTAATGGTTGAGGTGTCTTCTGCTACACCAAGGGATTCGTGTGATCCCCGGGCAGTACAAACATTTGTGTGGATGAACATATTTGTTTGTATTGGTCTGTGTGTTTTCTATGTATAATATAAAAAGTAAATAAGTATGTTTATCCGTTGTTGAGTACCCATATTACAGGCTAACACATAATTTGTGACTAGATGACACTGTGTAAATGTAAAAACACAGTATTTGAATTAATCCAAACGTAATGCAAACAATTGCAAAAAAAGAACATATGGGTAGCTAATAAAAAATTTCAGCAACACTTGAATCTCAGTAAAAAGGTAAGTTATAAATTACCAACACCTGGGTCAGGACTCGTTTTGTTTTCATAGAATGTTTATTAGTAGAGCGAACAGACTCGGAGTGTGTCTCGGGCGCAAGGGCCAAAAGTCTCTGACAATAGACGGTTTGCAATCCGGTCCAATTAAAATTAATTAGCTTCGGAACACACTCCGCAAACCGAAGCAACAAATCAACGAAGATACAACCTCGGATAATGCTGCCCTGGATAAGGACATGGCCTCTGGTTATTAAGTTAGCACGAAATGCATTCTATTGCTTGCTGGTAAGAACTATATTCACTTAATATTGCCGATTGCTTTATGAATGTGTAAGATTTTTATTAAAAGGAATATTAGTTCTTGAAAAAGTACTTGTAAGTTCTATGTTTTTGGATACTGTTCTCACTCATATTGTTCATATTTACCTTAGGTAGTATTACCTAAATTACAGTCATTATATAAAAAAAAAATCAAAGGAAAATGGTGTAAATGCCATATATCATACACTAATTCACAGTTTTCACACGAACTGAAGATCCATATGGTTTCTAATGAATAGTACGTAGATTGGAAACTGTTATAAAACGAAGGCTATTTTTGATGTCAGTTTATCATTGTAACGCTATAGGGCTGTCAGAATGAGCATTCAAACCAAAATTAAAATATTTCAAATGTATGTCGCTCAGTTTAAAATTTAAGTTATTTTCATAAAACTAGTTACATTTCATATTGTATTAAGAATATTGTATTTGAATTTAATGTTGCTTTTCGATATTTTTTTCTAAAAAGTTTTTCTTTATGATAAGAGTTGTTTAATTTTTATCATAATTAATTAAACATTTCTATGAAGTACATAAGTTTTTGGTCCTTTTAAAGGTAACTCCGTATCGGGATCTGAGAATCTTTTACTTTACCAGCCCCTGATAGTCATGCTGCTGGGCTTAGGGTTTACTAAGTAAAACAAAAAATCTAACAATAAACCAAAAAATATTGTTTGAGCTAGGTGATCCATTTCCTACTGAATGTTTTGTCCTAAGCCGATACGTACAGTACCTTCGGAAGAGTAAGAACAGTGAGAATTGTATTTCAATCTCCCGTCACCTCACGGCACAATATATTGATTGAAGGAAGCTTATTTAACCATTGACCTCCACGAGTCCAAACACTTTAGAAAATTTGTTTTTTGTGACGCCTTACGGCGCTTCTGGGGGTTAAAGGGTTAAAGAGTCAGAATATTAAGCCAAAGTACATAACTGTTTGTTGATGAAAATAAGCTTCCGTTACTTCTTTTAGTTAGGCTGAGAAATAAGTTTTTATGATGTCATGATTAATAATAATCAGGAATGAAAGAAACTTAATATTTGCTGCACCAACTGTGTGTACATAATTTGAGAACAGGGCATGGAGATAATGGCTTCTTTAAACTTGATTTAACACAAAGTGCCAGCCCTTTATAGGGCGGACCGTTGTTAATCAAGACAAGGCGATTGCCAAAATAACTTGTAGTCAGTGATGATTTATGATGTCGATGGTCGTTCCTTTAATTGGCGATCGCTGGCTGGCGTAAAGTTCTAGCATTCTCCGTAACAACAAGAGCCCTGTGGTATTAATTAAGCCTGTTTTTTGTGTCACTGTTTTACGCTTGTAGGGCGGCACGTTGAGGATATTAATGATCGTGCTACAGAATTACGTGTTGTATTTAATTCTGCTAAAATAGTAAAGAAATATGTATGATGCGGAGCATTGATATGATCGAGAATGTCTCACTGAAATGTCCTCAAGAAGCAAACTATCTTTAACTAAATGGAAAAGTAACAATGTTTTTTAAATGTGTTACCAAAAAATATTTTATTCTAATTGACTGTCTGAAAAGAAATCAATGTTGTTCACCGCGAAAAGCCCGAAATTCCTCTAACCACCAAAGTTTATTAAAACTACATATTTCGCGGAGAATGCTCCGAGATATTTTTAATAACCAAAAGAAGCTCATAAATCAGCATCGTTTTAAAATAGGTTTCTCGTTCACAATCCCCCATCCGCAAAATTGGAATGCCTGCTTGCATTTATTTTTGAGCAGGTGGTATGGTGCATCGATTTAGCGTCTTGTTCTGCTATAAATATAATGAACACAAATGCTATTGCTAGCAACGATGTCCACTAAGCCGATATACTTGTGCTGGCTTTTATCGCTTTTACATTTAGCAAAGTTAATGGGTGTGTGACATTTATAGGTTTAGAATTAGTGGATTCGGTTTTTTTGTTTGAATTTGCAATATATTATTAAGTTATCAATAAATGACTGTAAAGGGAATTAAAACTATTCTATCACCAACATTGATTGGTGGTTCTGGTGGACACGACAGTTTTTCATTGGTAATCTATTCAGTGAATTCTGATGTGAATATTTTAATTTGGAATACTGAAATATAGTTTCCTCTCATTAAACTTTTTAAGTCTTTGTTGTACAGATTCGTATGTCGCACATAAAACATGGGCTACAATGACTAGAAAACAATTTCGCTACTTAAAATTAGAGGCATACCGAATTAGGCCATAGCCTTTTAATATTGTCATAATGAAGTTGCCGTATCAAGTAAAGGTCATTATAACAGAGCGGGCCGTAATAAACTCCTCAGTGTTGTTACGTATAAAAATCCCGGCAATTCAATTAGCGGGAAAGCAGGGAGGGTGCGGAGGGCGGTGCCTAATAAACATAATATAAATAATCTGTGGCGATAAATCTGCAGCGCTTTATGGCAGGAGTGGGTTGTCACTCCGTCTAATTAGCACTAGTGCTGCCAATTAAGCGCTGCAAGCGTAGACCGGGAACAACAGGTAAGCGTTTCGGTTCTCGACTTTACCATTTGCGTACAGCATATATAAATAAAATATAATAGAAAACGTGATAGAAAATTATAGTATTAAACTAAATATGTATGCATTAAGATTTTATCCAAAGGTATGGACTTGGCGGCTGTGTCATTTACTATCAGATGCCGTTTGCTCGTTTTGCCCCATAAAGCATAAAAAAAGAAATTTTGACAGTTAGTAATTATAAGTCGATCTTAATACTCGTAAGAAAACTGATTAGTGACCTTTTCATGTACCCATCTTAATTATCTCCTTTTTGAAGAAATTTAGCCATCAAGTAATCAGGAGACAGGGTAATTATATAGAGGTTTTATTATGGGTAAATTTCTTCAAAATTAAGCCATAATACATTTTTATTCTATCAATTCAAAATATTTATAAAGCGATAATAATATAGCTAAATATAATTCCCAAGATGAAAGTTAAAGCGCTAAAGCGGCTGCGTGTCGCGCCACTCGTCAAAGCACTCTTCATCAGCTTAGTTAATTATGAGAACGTATCAGCTTTATTATAATTACTCATTTTAATGTCGCTGCGCCTATGATGCCGTGTGGCCTCGCTACTATGTAACCCGGCGCTAATGGATGATGCACACATTACGTTTTATTTGTATTTTTATCGTTAAAATTAAATTATAATTATCTTTATTGACATAAGCTATAATTAGAAGATATGTATATATATATAAACAGCTTTTAAAATAAATGTGCATTCTAGGAAAATTAATAGTACTTGCACAGTTCAGGCTTTACAACCATAATATCAAGCTTACTGTGAAGTTGTGACTTTGTATAAAATCAAACCTGTGTTTTTGTTCAAATCTTGGACATAGATGCCTGTAATTATATACAGGCACAGAAGACAAGCAGTGAAATGACTAGGAATAACGTTTTTCGGCTTAGCTTCTAGTTAAATCAAACGCTCTTGCCCGTGGAGCAAACTTCAAAACCATGAACGAGGCTCAGGTGACTGCTTTAATTTGTTTAATAAGGCTATAACCAACATTGAAATGTACAGTTGTTGTCGTAGAAGTAAGCCTCATATAAAACATGATTACATTTTTTCCATTTATTTTTTCGTTAGTCAAGTTTGTATTTTCTTTGTTATTGAGAATTGGATTGAGTTGCCTATATGCTTAGAATGATATATGTACATGTGTCAAGCTATACCTCGGTATCGCATTACAATGTACATAACATCATCCGGCATACCTCGTCGAGCATAGCAACAGAGTCGGATCAAATTAAATCGCGTCTCAGAACCTCCTGGCATGTGCGAATGGCGCGTTACACGAATACCACGAGTGACCCGCGGCTTATTAACTCCGCGCATTAATTAAATTATTAGAAATCTTCAGCTGGACTAATTAACGAAGAATTCCAACATTTCGGTCCACCTATCGGCTTTAATTAAAATTGACAAAGCCGCGAGCGAACGAGAGCTCGTTCGCTCGCCAAATATCGCCTCTATTAATGAAACGATCACTCGAAACTAATTAAATTATGGAGGTAATGGTGCGTGCAAGTGATACCGGCATTGGATTCGGACAACCGGCCGTTACACCTGTGCGCTCGTTATTGCGTGGCCGCTTCCCATAGATATAGATGACAGTGTCGACATTTTGTTACCATTTATTGGAATTACCTTAAAATAGTTATATTTTCATTCCCGAAACATGTACTTGTATGTTTTGTAAAGTTCAAGATGTGTAATTAATCTGTTATAAATCAATAGTTACTTATAATAGTGAGAGGTAAACAACTAAGGCAATGGACGATCATAGAAAAGATGACTTAAGAAATTATCTTGAGGCATTCATTGAGGTCTTGGATATTATCTTGTATCAATTAATACGCATTTTGTCTGCGTAGCGGGCCCAGTCTCAAAATCAATTATGACCTCGACTGCAACTTGCGTTTGTGGTTGCGAGGATTTGTTTCAGAGTCGCGGCTCTAATATTATAGTTCTTGTGGGCCTTGAATCAGTGAGGTAGATATCCCCCTAACCTGCTCTTATTCTTTATATTATAAAAAACTGATTATACTTATACTGTTTATACTTATCATTATATTCACAACGCCCACTTGTGTCATTAGAACTTTTTGTCATACGTAACAAAGATACCATAAATGCGCGTCTAGTACTTTAAAACTAGTCCGTGTAAAATAAATAAACTTATATGCAAAATAAGTTCAATTCTCAAAAGTGAAATACATCATTAAGTTATTTAAAAGTGGTCAATTAGGTATATTGAGCGGTATCATTTATTTGAAAGTAGCATTATTGTCAGTAATGACTGTCGACCTTTTCCTTGTACGTAAATAACATGCAATTGTCGATGGTTCCCTACAAACAGAATGTCAAGCGAATTGCTGTTTGTTGCATTGTCTTCGTAAATATTTTATTATTCGGTAGCTGCTAGGAAAACGTCCGCAAACAAGTCGATGATTGTACAATATTAATTCATTTTTGCCGTTTTGTTTCAGGTGAGACATTTCGTTTCCGGATCAGTTTGGAGAGTGAAATGGTACGGGTAACTATTTTTTATTCAAAATATGGTACAAGTTTAAGCAGTTTGCTTTTATTAATAAAAAGTGGGGCTTGCACAATCTTTTAAATGATGTCGGTATTGATCATGTTAGCTCCATGTATAGAATGTTGGTTGTATTGTAAATATATAACGGATTTGGTGACACATTTGAAAATCTTTCAGAAAATAACTGAAATAAAATAAAGTTTATTTTTTTACATAGTTGTAATTATTAAACATTACCAATACCTACTTTCTATGAAAGATATATTTAAAGGTGTTATTTATAAACACTTATTTGTACTTCACTTTATTATCTAGGAAGCTTTCTTAAAAAGCATTATAACAGATACTACTTACAAATCCCAAAAAATACTTATATATCTTATACTAGAAGCGTACTAGGATAACGAAGATCCCGTTCCAGTGGGTGAATTAGTAGAATACTATAGTAGGTAAACATTATTCAGATTTTTAAGACAAGTCAATTTTCAACAAATCTATTCAATAGTGAAAACTTGAAAGAGTCACAAGCATAAGTACATTCTTACAAAGTTTTGCGTTTATAAGTTACTACTTATACCATAGGAGTTTGTTGCCCCAACCAGGAACATTCCAACATCAGGGAGCTCTTTATCAAGGCACACGGCGGCGAGTCAAAGTGAGCCGTGTGCAAACACTCTTTCATAAACAGTGCTAATATTTAAGTTTCCCGCCACTGAGCTCAACACACAATTAAGCTCTTAGAACAATAAAATACAACGTCTTTTCGTGAGAACACTTCTTGCCCAGGAAGTTAACTCGAACTTTGTTTTAGGGAAAAATTTGTATCATGTTTGAACTAAAGTAACATCATATTTTGTCATGTGATAAAATAATTTAGAAATTGAATTCTAACCAATCTATTCATTGAATTTTTCCGGCGTAAGTAGTAGCAGAAAAAATAAAGTATAGATTGATGGTATGTAGTTTTCAATACCCACATACCCGAATTGAGCCTAAATGTTGGGTTACGGCCCGATGTTTCGATAGTAAGGCTTAGTGGAAATCGAAAGACCTGTCCTCCGCAGTGGGGTATTAAAGGCTGGGTTGTTGGACATACTCCACTGTGCGGGCTTTATTTCTCCCGGATACTGGTCCAAGTTTCTGATTTGGTAAATTTGACTCTTCGCCATGCTGCAGAATGTTTAGTGCAGTATCGCTTGAAATATTAATTGAAATTACACGTGAAATTAAATAAATTTTAAATTACATCATTTCAAATTTCTGCAATAAGCAGTTATTTAAAACAAATATTTTTTTAAAAACTTGGTTTCTATTTAAGTAGTGTCAAGTAAGTCAATATTATGTTCCAAATTTGACCAATAAGGTCCCAATTTCTAGCAATAAGGTTGAAGCTAACGATCACTGAAACCTGCAGCGAGCTATTAGTATCGAATTGCATACAAGTATCATGCAACGTACAAGGCAAAGGTAACGAAACAGATTCACCAAAGCTGATATTTGATAATGCGCGTAACAAGTATGTACTGCACTTACGCTCGTGCGATTGGCGTCACTAATGATATCACTTGATAGGGCTGACAAGCTCATTTATTGATTTTAATATAAGGGGTTATTATTGACATAATAATATGTTTATCTTAAGACCTTAAATTGTGATATATTAAAATATAAAACCAATGTCATTCAAACTTTACGCAAAAATTGCTTTATAATTCATTCTGAAGGAATTTGATCATCTTCAATAACGTGACTAATATTTAAATAGTTATAAACTGAAAACTATAGACGTCTATCATCTAGGAAGAATACTCAACTGTTTATTTCCTCCTTTAACTTTACACAGGATTCCGAGGACCCCAATCAAAGATCATACTATGAAATTTAAAACATTCACAACTCCAGATATGTCTAGAACCAGCTACGCTCAAAAAGTAACAAATTCTCAGCAGGATATAAATAACACTAAACCAGATGAAAATGTTGCTCAAGAACAAAATGTTGTTAAGGTCATGATGGATATGTTGCAACAAATGATGCAACAACTTAAAACTATGAACAATTTGCTCATAACTCTAACCAATCAAATTTCACATTCAAGGACCTCAAAATAGTGATCTGGAATGCTAATGGGCTGCTAAAACATACTCTAGAAGTAAAAGCATTTTTATATGAGCATAATGTTGACATACTTATGATATCTGAAACACATTTTACCAATAAAAGTTATATCGATATACCGAAATATAAATTTTATAACACGAATCACCCAGATGGTACTGCACACGGGGGGTCTGCAATACTAATAAAATCAAATATTAAACACCATGTAATGCAGCCATATCATTATGATGAAATCCAGGCAACTAATGTCACTATCGAGAGCCGTACTGGTCTTTTGACTATTTCTGCGCTGTATTGTCCGCCAAAACACAACCTGAAAAAGAAGAGTACATTTCGTACTTTCAAACGCTTGGGAATAAATTTATAGCTGGTGGCGACTATAATGCTAAACACACAGATTGGGGATCACGAGTTACTACACCTAAAGGACGCCAACTGTTGTTGGCAAGTCAGGAGTTAAAATTAAGCATTGTATCTTCACGTGAACCCACATACTGGCCAACAGATAGGAATCGATTACCGGATCTTATGGATTTCTGTGTAACAAAGGGAATTGCAGATACTTATATATCTGCTAAATCTTGCTTGGAACTATCATCAGACCATTCGCCAGTTATAATAACTCTAGGTAGAGAAGCAAAAACAACGAATCCACCTTGTAGACTTCACAATCATAAGACTAACTGGAGCTTATTTCGAAACCTGGTCACCACTAAATTAAATACAGAACTGCCTTTGCAAACAAATGAGCATATCACGCTAGCGGTGGAGCATTTTAACCATTGTATTCAGACATCGGCATGGGAATCAACACCACTAGAACAAAATTTCAAAGAAGCCTCATACCCTCAAACTATACGAGATAAGATCGCTGAAAAACGCTTAGCTCGAAAAACATGGCAGCGAACAAGACATCCTCAAGATAAAAAGAAATTAAATTACATTACGGCAAATTTGAAGAGAATACTTCAAGAATATAATAGTTCAGGATTAGAAAAGTACCTTTTAAATTTAGATGGCACACAAACCACAGACTATTCGCTCTGGAAAGCAACAAAAAAGTTAAAAGGTCCCAAACAATTTCAACCCCCAATTCGCAATCCCAACAATACTTGGGCGTATAGTGATAAAGAAAAGGCGGAAGCATTTGCCAAACACCTGGAGGACGTTTTTAAGCCAAACGACAACGAGTCTAGAAACTCGGAACACGACATAATAGAACTGTTAAACTCGACAAACCAACTTGAACTACCTATCAAAAAATTTACAAAGGCTGAGTGCGCGATGCCATAAAAAGACTCAAACAAAAAAAGGCACCAGGCTATGACCTGATAACAGCCCAAGTTTTAAAGGAATTACCTGAAGAAGGTATTGTAATGCTGACGCAAATTTATAATGCAATCCTGTGGAAAAATTTTGTTCCACCACAGTGGAAAGTAGCCCAAATAATTATGGTACTGAAGCCAGGAAAATGTGCCGAGGATCCTAAATCATACCGGCCAATAAGTCTACTACCGATACCCTCTAAGGTTCTAGAGATCTTGTTTCTGAGCAGATTGAATCCAATACTTACAGAACGAAACATTATACCTAACCATCAGTTTGGTTTCAGGCGTGGTTATGGTACCATAGAACAAATTCATAGACTTGTCAAAGGTATTCACGATTGCTTTGAGAACAAGGAGTACTGCTCAGCGGCATTTCTGGATGTATCACAGGCTTTCGACCGAGTTTGGCATGAAGGACTACTATTTAAGATTAAGAAATTGCTTCCGATTAACTATTATCTGTTTCTAAAATCATATTTACATGAGCGGTACTATTTTATAAAGCATGGTGAGGACACTTCAGGTCTTCATAATATTTTGGCGGGTGTGCCCCAGGGCAGTGTTCTGGGTCCCACACTGTACATCTTATTTACATATGATCTTCCAGTGGCTGAAGGAGTGAAAGTGGGTACTTTTGCTGACGATACAGCTATACTAGCTTCCCACAGAGACGCATCAAAGGCTTCTAGTCTGTTGCAAATAAGCCTTGATAATATATGCTCCTGGCTTAAAGATTGGCGTATAAAGGTTAATGAAACTAAATCGGTTCATGTTACTTACACCTTACGGAAGGAGACTTGTCCACCTGTAACCCTAATAATATTTGCATACCACAGGCTGATGAAGCTAAATACCTGGGATTATACTTGGATAGACGACTTACATGGAAAAAACATATTTTTACTAAGCGCAAAGCCCTAAGCCTTCAACTCAGAAAATACTACTGGCTTCTTAATAGGAACTCTAAACTCTCCTTAGTCAATAAACTGCTAATATATAAGTGTATACTTAAACCAATCTGGACGTATGGAATACAGCTTTGGGGTACAGCTGCAAATTCTAATCTAGAAATTTTACAGAGATTCCAATCCAAATTACTTAGGATTATAACTGATGCCCCTTGGTATATAACTAACGAAAGACTACATAAGGATTTGGGAATCTCAACAATAAAGCAGGAAATAAAAAATATGATGCCAAAATATAGGGACCGCTTGATAAACCACAGCAACGAGCTCGCTGTGAACTTAATCAAGGATGGACATGCTTTTTCAAGGCTGAAAAGAAAAACACCTTTCGACTTACTGAAGTGATGAGAATATATAATAGTAATGAAACATTAAAAAACCAGCATCAATAGAAATTAAAAGTACATATTAAGTAAAATGTAATAATAATGTAGTGGCCTAGTCACTGGACTAGGACCACAAATAAATGTGAATAATATTAAAAATATTGCCGATTGTCCGCAAAGAGACAGATTGCAATAATAAAAAGGAAAAAAAAAAAAAAACCTTTACACTGCATCCACTATGGCCATCCCTAGCTTAGACGTTCGCTTTACTCTCTTAGTCGTCAATAGTGAGCTAGTTCGCAAAGTGTCAGTCTAGGGGGTCAAACGTTGGTTTTTCACGTTACTTTATTAAAGATGTAACTTGCTTAACAGACTAAATATGAATTCGTCAATCTATGCTCAAATACAGATCTTATTAGTGCTGCTATCTAGTATATTTGCGGTCTACTGAATCAAAACATAACTAGAAGCTATATAATTTTAGTGTACCTACATACCTCGCTTGCCAGTAGTTTAAACCTTACGCATTAGTTACGCCAAATTCGCACGTGGGTAATTTTTACGGCTATAACTTGTTAAATCGCGCCCCGTGGACCTCCCGTGGCGGGCCGGAGCGCTGCAAATTGTATGAGAAATTTATAATTGCACTTAATCGCATTTGATGGGCGTGTTACACGTTCAATTGTGTACTTGGTCCGTGGACGGGGAATGAGCTACGGGTTTTAGTTGGTAATCCATATGTTTGCTTCCTTTATTTCTAATCGTAATAGGACAGTTGTAGAAGATGCCTTCGCTCTTTCAAATAGCTTTCTTTCTTATCAGCTAGTAAGAAATAATTAGTTTTTAATATTATTATAAAATAATAAATAAATATCCACTTATATCCACACATTGCCAACTAGCCTAGCTAGTTGTAGTAAGGGTACTAAACATGATAAGCATACGTATATAAATTTTTATTTGTAAAAATACAAACATATTGTACATTAAAACACCCAGACCATTACAGACTATTTAAAGAAACGATGTGGAAAGAATAATGAATAATCACACAACCCTCCGGACAAAATTATCACTACCTCAGCAATACATAACACAGTTCACCATATGTACGCTTTACGCGATACCCAGATCAAACAGCAATCCAAACTCGATGCTCAGACCTTCAGCTTTTTATTATGTCCTTTTACAAACCCAATTTATTACTAGCTTTAATAACCTCAAGTATTGAGTTAAAACTCCTCATTCTGATATTCACATTTACTTGTGCAAAAGACATTATATCGGCATTAAATCCGGCGTCGCGATCGTTCACGATGCCAGGCGAAACTAATCGTATAATAACAAACGCTTATAAATCCGTCGACAGCCGCATCATTAACTTTGCGAAACTTAAATCATTAAACCCCGTATAATGAAAACACATATGTAACCTATGATGTACTTCACGCCTATCATGCATGAAATGCATTTTGCCGGTCCCGATCTCATACCAACCCCAACACGGACCCGCCGAAACATGTAGGACATTGACATACCTCTAAAATGGCCAGCTCTACAAGGAGAGTTGTCTGGGACAGCCTAGATTCTGAATTAGTTGAAAAATGTTAAGTAATCGTTAAAGTAAGTTATGATTAATTGTGCTTTGTTGGTATTAGCTGATAAGTTTTTAATAAATCAGAAATGCTCTCGCAAACGTGCTCCTTAACAAGAAACGAGCCAGTTAAGGTGAGATTTCATTTGTTTTAAGACGTAACAAACTATTATTTAAACTAGTATTGGTTGTTCTGCATCCTAATCCCGCGGCGGGCTGAGCGAAAATGGTGGAAATTGAAAATAAACATTCCGTCTGCGCCCCGGCACGCACTGCCCAAATTGACAATACAACCAATTTGCCGCCGCACGCCGACCACCTTTGTATGGGAATTGAAAAATAATATTACTCTTTTTTCCTACCACTGCACGTGGGCAATCTCGAAAATAAACTATGATTCCTCGATTCTCATTTAGATTTTTAGATGTGTTGCCGTGGACGACGGTGTCGTTGATTATTTGTGTACAGGTAAACAGGTTGCTAAAGTAATGCTCAAGACAAAGAACAGCGATGTTCAGTGCTTTATAATCATGTTGATGACCTTTAAGAATTTAATATGTCGTAAAATAAAACCCTCTGATTCGTAAATATTAGTTTATCTTCAGAGTTCGAATTGGTCGATATAGGTATTAACTAAGTTACTTTCTCGGACTACAAATGAGATGATATTGTGAATTATTGGGAAACATATTGTAAGTATATTTTTTAAAATTCAATTAAACATCTTAATGCTGAATACAAATTTTCATAATGCTGTCTTGAGTGGGTTTGCAACATATCCTTGAGCTATGAATTATGGAGCGTATGGTTTAGTTTTTAATTCTTAAATTTTTTTAGATATTTTGTCAATCGAAATGGCTAATGCTGCAATCAGCAAAACAATGTTTGAAAATGAAAAATAAATAAGGGTTTTACTCACTCTCTATTTTAATTGTATATACAATACAATTTTATCTATCACAATGCAAACAGCTATTTATTTTTTAAAAACAGGATATAACGAGTATATCATTATCGTACAGGAAATGTACTTTACCGCATAATTTAAATCGCAAGTGCCCGTATAAGCGATTTGATATAAGCCCTGCCTTTATTCCAAGCAATATATTATCATATAAAAGTATATGTTTTATATGAGAATTGCATAAATGAACTGCTACCTTTCAATCAACAAACTCGATTTTTCTTAATTATGTCCAATTGGGAATAAAAGTTCATTAGTTCATCATTAGTTTTAATGATAATGTAGGTACTTATTGTCAAATAATAATATAATAATTGCAATACATTGGTCTATTTTTTGTGTGATGTATTTTTCTATTGAATGTTTATTCTGTTTATACACTCTCTAATATTTTGTTTTTGCAGCATTGGGTTAAAGTTTCTTTGAATGTTACAAGATTAAGTAATTATATACGATACTTTCTAAGTTCACAAAAGTTAAAGTAAGTAAAACAGGGAAAATATAGTGTGAATACTTTAATATATTATTCCAGCTAAAATAAGCGGTCGACATTGTTTTGTGTATCTACCGTTGAAAAAAATTATGTTGATTTAGGCTTTTTTTTTGGGAAAAATTAAGTATTTTTACATTTTTAGGCAAACAAATGTTTTTGTACCGAGCGATGTCAAGGGTAAAACTAGTTGCTCGACATCAGCTCATTAGGAAGGGTATTATCAGTGAGGCAGGAAGTCGCCGATAGAGTGCACACCCATTCAGTTTTTGTCAGGACATTGCATCGAAATCACGCATGCACTTAATTTTAATAACGCAACTGAGACGTGATCAAATAAAATGTATTAATCATCATAAGTATGTATTTACTGATAAAGTAAAATAAATCAAGGCTTTCTATAAAAATCTGTGAATTATTATCTTGAAAACACTGTGTTTAGCAACGTTATTTTTTACATTGAGATTGGTAAGTTTTAACTGAGTTTTTTTCGTAGTATAGACCTTTCTCTAATTGGTTATTTAGTGTGACGTATAAAATATCAAGTAACGTTTATAGTCGACATATGGCCAATAATCTGTACTTGAATATGAACATGTAATAGAATTATTCAATAACACTATTTCTACTGAAGTAATTATTGCCGTTAAAAATACTACTATAACTATAAATGGAGAAAAAATACGGACGGATTGTCATTAATAGAAAAATGTCCCCGAAACTACTACTGTTTATGTCATTTTGACAAATATTTTTTTGTATAATAATTTTAATGTTTTAGACTAGAAATCTGTAATCAAATTGTTTATTTACCTACGAAAAAAATCCTGTTTTATTACCTTTTGATCACATCGGTTATTCCATCTTTTACTACACAAGCCATGTTATTTTCAGTATTTCGAGTCGAGCAAAATGTGTTGATTTTCCATACAAAAATGGCCATGAGACGCTGGTCCAGTGTGTCGTAAAATTCTAGTCACATATTGGTCAGGAGCATCACCTGTTAGGCTCCAAAAAATTCCATCTTTGTGGTCTCTGGATGATGTGCGTATATATCTCTGTCTTCAGTCTCTCGCAGTCCATTGCTGGACATAAGTCTCCCCATTTAAAGTCAGATATCCCGGTCCTTCGTTTTTCGCATCCAGCCTCCACTAGCGACCTTTCTCAAGTCGTCGGTCCATCGGGCCGGTGGGCGTCCTACGCTACGCTTGCTAAGACGCGGTCTCCACTCCAGAACTCGTCTGCTCCAACGGCCAATTGTCCTGCGACATACGTGACCAGCCCACTGCCCTTACAATTTGCCGATCTGGCGGGTTAAGTCGGTATTTTTAGTTCTCTTATGGATCAAATTATTTCTGATCTTATCCCTAAGAGAGACCCCGAGCATAACTCGCTCCATTACGCGTTCGGTGATTTTGAACTTGTGAACCAATCCTGCTGTCAGTGTCCAAGTCTCAGCTGCGTATGTTGGCACGGGTAGGTCGCGTTTCTCAAAAACTTTCGTCTTTAAGCATTGCGGAATCGTTGACGTTAGGACATGACGAAGCTTACCGAATGCCGCCCAGCCCAACTGAATCCTCCTACTATGTGCGTATAATTTTGTTTAATTTCATTTCTTCTTATTTAAAAAAAATATAGACTGGTACGATTATGTCAGCTAATGAAAACATTAACACCACATAATTCACAACAATTCGGTAGTTTCCACCATCTGCAATAAAATACCAAACCTTATTTTTATAAAAGCGCACCTTATTTTATATGTCGTTTCATTGATCACTTTTGTTTATTTGCAATATTGTAATTTTTAAATACACTTAAACCAATAAGTATTAGGTCAATTGATGATAGTGAGCAATGACGTCACAATCACTAATCTCATACAAAATATATGAAAAAAGTACGTCAACGATTATTGGTGTCAGGTACACATCTATTTTACGTTGTTTAATGGTAGTTATTTATGTTAGAAATTTTAATATAATTGATTTAAGTTCTTTCTAAAATCTCCGATTTAAAATTATTTTTCATGTAGCCTAGCGTAAACATAAAAAATGCGCTAGACCGTAACAGTTTATGTGCGGTCTTCTTCCAAATTATGTTGATAATCATACATCGCTATTTTAATTGTAAGAATTAAGATACCATTTTATCAAAACACAACACCGGTGTGTGGCCAACGAAATAGGTAGAGCTACTTATAAAATAACAGTGCGGTCATTAATTAAAATAAAGACCAGGTAACTAGACACTTCTAGTGGTGTCGGTAACATCAAAAGTTCAAAGATGAACTTTGGTATTTGGTAGCATTTTGGAATACAATTCATTACGATAAGCATAGAGGCATCATACTTACGGTCTGTGAAATTAGCTTGGGATTTAAAAGATGTCAAATCTTTTAACCTAAATGTAAGGTAGTACCGCCGCAATGCCAGATATCGGGATGAGGTCATGTGCTAGTGAAAGTTATAGGTAGAAGAGCAAATATATTTTTGTATCCAAATGAGTCAAATTAAATGAATTTGTTTGTCATATCGGAATTTTTTAAACGAATGATTTAATTAACTATTCTACATTAGTAAGTATAGTGTAATTAATTTGCCTACGTTTCATTACTCGGGAACAGTTTTAATAAAGCTAATTGTCGGATTTAATTACGTAGATAGAGTATGCATTACGCAAGTGGAAAACATTACAATTTTCTTTGTGTTTTTAGATAGGACTTAATTATAAATTGTACGTTATACTGAAATATTACGGGTAAACTTTATTTTAAATTACCTGCGTTACTTCACACTTTTTACTTTGACAACAACCCTGCATTACCTATCATTTTAATTAAGTATTATTTCACCTACTTAATTCCTTATATTAAATAATATTATGTGTGGAGAAGTCGTAACAGAGTTTTTTTGGAACCGCTATTTGCAGTTTCAACAAACAAAAAAACTTTATTAAAATAAATCTGTTACAGATACTTTTGCATCGTCAATTGTTTGTTATTGTCGCACATACGAGTAAAACATAAAATGATACCAAATAAAACTTATAGTCAGTGCCTATAAGTTTTTTCTAGCAATGCATTCGTAGTATACATAATGTGAGTTATTATTTTTAATTTGGCATTTTTTTTACTATTTTGAATTTACTGAAAAAAGTAATCTTAATGTCTAAATTGTGATTATATTATGAAATAATCATATAACGGTCCTTTGGAAAATCATTCCAATTTTTTTCATGAAAAGTGGTTCTGTTTTTCGAAAGAGCCAAACCTCTGTCGTCTTTGGCTATGGGTTTAGTACAGTGTTGACAGAAACTCATTACAAGAGAGTAATTGGTATCTTCTAACACTGCATTTGTCATATGTAAGCGAATCACTTACTAACACGTAAACAAACTGGTCGTTAAATTATTACATAAAAAAGAGCACTTCGCCTCGTGACATAGCATTGATAGTAATTAGTAAATGATACTCGTAACTTATTCCTATTCCAAATTCAATACACCAACGCCCTGCGCACATCAATCAACATAGATTGTACTCAATACATTCTCGTAGATCAATCATTAACAGCCTTCTAAATTATAATTCAATGTAATGGACGCCACTCCATGCCGCAAATGAATGAATGTTTAATTGAATGACTCCCCACGAATAAAAGCAATTTTCTTATAGCCTTGTCGAATGTAATTTAATAAATGGCTCGCATAACTTTGATTAAACTATTTTTGTCCGTGTTAAACAATATTGCGGCTTCTTAGCTGGCGCTTAGTAAATAAGGTAATTAGTGAATGATGGAATCGTATATGAGATATTATAAAGGCTTGCAAATAAAATATATTTCAATAGATTTAGCAGAACTTTGGACATAACATTACATCTTAGGCCTTAGACTTGTAAACTTAAAAAAATCATAATAATTGAAATGAGTGTGTATTTATATTTCTTTACTTTAACAACCGTGATGATAACTTAGGACCTACTTTACTATAGTAAAGTGTTATGCCATAATTTCCACACTTGGCAGAGAGGTAAGTGATAGGGCTATTCCTATTAAAGGTTAGGTACCTATACTGAAAGAGCGATGCTACCCAATCTCTGATGAATGTTTTGTGAGCAGACTTTACAGCACCCGCAGAAAGGGTACGAGACAATTCAATTGTATTCAACGCTAATTATATGAAGTCCAGAAAACAATTCAACGATTTAAATTTAAAAAAAACAACTGTCTACATTTTGAACTGACCAATATTGTTCAATTTCGACAAAACTGTGACATGTAGTCACAGTTTTCAAAGTATTTTTAAAATGGTCTCGAGTGCACGCCAGTTTTAGCGGTCCCTAATAATACGAACACTTTACAAATTGTGTTATACCACAGATAGAAACAATCCCACGAGTGGTAATAAATAAAACATGGCCGATACCTCCGATAGCTCGAGCCTAATGTAATAAATGTTTAATATAAATTAGGAAAAAGCAGCGTTCCGAACGCCACTCCGAGTAGACGCCGCGGCCGCGTGGCTGCACATTGTCATTTAGATGTATGGGGGTCTTGCTATTCCTACCAATTATCAGCACTCAACATAATGTATTGGTTTTATTGAAATTGGTGGGTTTGATCTTCTTAGAGCAATACTATAATTATGATAATTCTCTGGCTGAAAGTGCGTTTGTGTTGTAAATGTCTATTGACCTATATCCGTCAGACGCTGGTCTACTCCATTGTCATACAGATTTTCGGTCCTTCATTATTTTCAGTCATCCTACACTAGCGGTCATTTAGTGTGTTTTTGTTATAAGTTACTGATTTTATACAGTTGATCAGTAAATTAACATTAAAAAGCAATTTGGTAGATATTTAGTACATACGTATTTAATTTATAAACAAATGTATCCAGCACGAAGCATAAAAATCTCTCGATTACGATCTGCCAGAAAAAACTCGTTCCTTACTAGATTTACACCTCGATTGAATTTTAATCGAGTCAACGAGCAAGTGCACTCCAATAACAGGCTAAGTTAATTATAAAAGGCAATTGATTTAAAAGGAGCCGTGTCGCGGTCGCAGTATGAGTAACAGAAAAAGTTTTCAATTTCACTAAAAGGGACTGGTTTGTGTCTCACAAGTCTCGTCTGGTTATCGGCTTGTAATGTATGAAGTTGCTCGCCGACGCTTTATTTTATAACTCACTTCACCTAATAGGCCCCAGCTAATTCACTTTGGTACTCCACGCCAGATCCGTTTACTAATTTGCTTGTATTCTAATAATAAAGCAATTTGCATTTCCTTCATTTATTTCAAACTGACTTGGGCAAAGTTAGTTATTAAGAAATGGTAGAAGTTAATAACATTTGGTGAACATAGTAACGTCAAATCAAATGCTTAGTCAAATTACAATTACAAAAGCACTGCGTCCAAAAGATCAATCCAAGTGTTGTTATTTTATCCATTAACCTAACGCATTTATATTGTAAAACAATAGTCGATTGAACGAAGAATAGTTTGTCATAAAAAGTATAGCAAATTAATAAATCATTGTTTAGAGTCAATGATTTTTGAATGATATATACGACGTTTCTCAAATATTAACGGCAAAAGTTTTATAATATACATAATCATATGATTCACTCTGCAAGACAGACTGATACCGTCATAATTCCATCCATAAACATGCTTCATAAATTATCATGACAACGATTTGGAACATTTTACAACTGCTATCAAAGATTCTTTACGATCAATAGGGATGTGACTGCATCACGACTCATAATTAATACGAGACGTTTGTTTTATAATGTAATAAAACATCAGCAGAATCGGCCGTGTAACGCTATAACATACTGGCATAACGTTAACACGCGTTATATCTTTTAGTAATCATAAAACACTTTCGATTTTACTACTTCTCGATACAAAGTAGACCCAACTGGTCAGGTCTAGTCGCTAATAGAATTAAACATTTAATTTGATGCCTTATCTTGGCTGGAGCAATTACGAGACTTTTAATGAATGTCAATGAAATTCTAAGCAATTACTGCGCTGCTACTTTACTAGTTTTAATTAAATGTCCTATTAGACGGAAAATATAAAATAGCCTCGGATATTAAGTTCCTATTCAAAATGGAGACTAGCTGATTGGAAAGTAATAATGTAAAGTTACGAGTGCGCGTGGAGGTAGCGCGGGTATAAAGGAGATCCGATTCCAAATTGACTTGGACATCTCAAACAGATAAAGCGGTATCTGCTCGGTATAAAGCAAACTTTATAGTTTTGTTTTTGGCAGTTTTGACACTGCTTCTATCTACTTATTTGTTCCTTGAGCTGCGTCTAACGGGCGGAACTTTTAACTTCCCCGTCTGCATTCCACCTGAGAATCACTTCGGATCGCGCTCCTTGTTTATGATGCGCCCGTGCACTTTGTTATTCCGTTGTTTGTGGTCAGTTTATTGGCAGTTCCATCAGACGTTTTCTGATCATAAAGTTCTATTTGTTTTAAAGCAGAATATATTTTAGAATTCGTTAGATATTCAATAATGATAGATTGTAAAGTAGAGACAAAATGTTCCTATTTCAACTATTTAGTTTTGAAACCAAATTATTAATATTTGACTTTTTGCACCTTTCTTGCCATATTGATTGCACATAAAACGAAACTTTTGTCTGCTGTCTCTTAGTATATTCTCCAAATTCTCTCATCTATGTTGTATTCAAATCTGTTTGTTATATATATATTTATTTGTGTAAATTTGACTAGCTGAGTATAGTTATGTTAACATTAATTGACAGTCATTAACACCACTAGGCATTGTCCGCTGCCAACCAATATTACCAGTTAACAAAGACGGAGAAGGCCCCGTTTGTATGCTGAACAATCAACTGATGCGATTTGAGGTGCCATAAACGTTCACAGTAACATTTTACGAGAGATAAGAGGGGCGAGCATGCATTGTGCCTCCTTCAGATGCTGACAGAGACACCTGAAAACAATATACACAAAATTGCCACAATAATCGCCACAGTGATCAGCGCAACGACTGTCAGACAATGGGGTAGATTACGCGATAGGGGCTTAACCGAATAGCAGCTAACTCGATTACGCGGCCATCCGTGATTGTGTTTGAGCCTATTAATGTTTGAATTTCGTTATATTATTGCGGCGAGTCGGTGCCGGGAGTAATCCAATATGGGTCGGAATTAACGAAATTTTCGCGCAGTGAACGACTCCGTCGACCATGCAGCTGGCTTGATGACCACTGGTGGATTTTTATTTAATATTTCCAAGTTATATTAATATTACATTAGACCAAGTCTTATATTTCACTACGTGCTTCCAGTACGCGGTGTCCAAATCGTCCTACTTGCTTCATTTGCGACACCCATGCATAGTGAGAACTGGAGTTGAAAGTTTCTGTTCCATGACTAACTGTGTCTTCAAAAAATTATTCATATCTAATTATGAAAATGAAAACGATTGAGTTTTTGTCGCATATAACATATAACTTTTACAAGCAGATAACTACAAACATCTACCTATCGTTCAATTTTAGAGACGCAATAATATAATTTATAAAAAATGTTAAAAAATGCACATTTTAATCAAAACATTTTGCTCACAAGTGTGGATATCATTTCCTGGAACGGCAGTCAACATTAATATTTTAATTTGGGCTTCAAAACCTAAATAACTTTATCATGGATTATTTAAGTACATCTAATTAGTGTAATGACCAATTAATTTAGTAACGTGTATTATCTGTTAATAACAATTTACTATGGTACAATGAACGTTAATGTTTACCGAAATCTATGGTGCTTATAATTACTGAACTAATTAGGTTTCATACGTCGAATGCAATCGCATGAAAAAGTTTTAATACTAAAGCCTGACAATTATTATTTTTAATCTTTTGTATTGCCTACGTTGCAAAAGTTTATTTCTTAATTGTCATAAAATTTGTATATTGATGATTGCTGATACAAATTATTAATTAGCAAGAAAAAATTATCTGTGCATTGTTCAGAGAGGTAACAAAATGAACCGTAGAAGCACAAAAGCTAGGTACGGTGACAGCTTGTCTGCAGCTGTCAATCCTGCTGAAAACAACTAAGAGAGATCATTACTTTGTATTAAATAAGCAATGAAGAACCTTAACCTTAAATGATACAAAAAGTATTTCTGACGTTCGTAGATGGATGACATTTGCGTAAGCGAATGCGTTGGCAACCCTAGTGTGACGCAGGAGGGCGATGCAAAGCCACGCAGCGACGCCGCGACCATCGCTAGATTAAAGAACAACTTAAGGGAAAGCAATCTGCAAATAAGTGCCTCCACCGGTAAATGCACTGAATGTTGCTCTATTTCATTTTCATTTTTACATCGTAAATATTTTGTTCATGACCTTACGTTTACTTACTCAGTAAATAATGCATTAAATATTGTAATTCTTTTTATGATTAAGTATTGATATTTTTAATTATTTAAATAACTTTTCTTCTTTTTACGATGTATGATAAAAACAAACACCTAGCCCACATTAGAGTGAAGTATTTAAAGTGATAAGTGGCTGCTATCCTACCTTCGCTGCAGCTCTTCTCGAAGATCCTACTTATTCGAACCAGTGTAGATTCATAAATATATAATTATAACAATTGACGATCAAAAGTATCTGTAACAGATTTTTGAAAATTCTTTTTGTTGTCGTTTTTGTTTTTGTTCGCCATCTATGTCTGAAAAAGTCTGCTCTTCACGAATAGACCAGCGCACAGGAGTCATACCACTGACACATATAAAACCGGCGAGAAAACTGCGTTGTTTTACCGAGTGATTTAGGTTACTGGAGGCCTGAAATCTTTTACTTTATTTTTTTCCTTTCTTTGTTTAAAGTAGAACGCACTCGTTTCTCTTGGAGCACAGAGTGCTCGTTTGCCAAGCTCACTGATGTTCATAATACATCTAACCATGACAAAACGACATTGAAGGAGACCAAAAACTTATAGACAGTTATATTCTCGTGATACACACTGCACCCGACACCAGAGAGAACAGTTAGGTCTCTTATACCCTATAATTTAACTAGCTACAGTGCCTCATCCCGAAACACAAAAGTGCATTACACACCTGTTTCATGGGGCGACATATGACACTGCGGTGTACAAAAACTAGACGAATACCACCTAGTAAAATAAAATAAAAAACCGAGGATTTCCAAATAATAGGAAGTTATGAATGTCAATAAGTGACGTGAAGACAAGAAATTTGGCAATAATGCTAACAAACATAATGCAGTAACATTTTACCCTCTTCGACCAAATGTATCAAGACGTATGCATTTATGTACCAATATTAATATTAAAGATGCTAGAAGAAAATAAATTATAAATCACTATGGTAGTATCGTAAATCTTGAGCTTTTATGTATTCTCTTAATTACTACAATGCACGAGTTTCGTGAACACTATTAAGATGTTAGAATGTCTACCTAGGCGTAATTAGAAAATATGATAATGGTACAGTTTTTGCTACATAAATACATGAACACATAATTATGTATGTGGTTAATAACGCTCAATGAAGTAACGTCAAAAATTATGCGAGTAACTGTTAAGTGTTAGGTTAATAAAACGCATAGACTTAATTGACGGGATTTTGTATCGCAGAAACCTGTTATATAAATACAACATAATTACTAGAGCTAACTATGGGTGATTTATGATTTTCTCGTAGAATTTAATTTTTTTTACTTGAGCACATGAAAGACTTGTAATATTATTGTCTCAGTAATTATTTTTAGTTTACAGCCTATTATTTTGATTTTGTAAAGTACCTAACCGTTTTACAAATTTCAATATTTTTTTATCAAACTAATTTATAAATAGCCCAATAAAAGTACCAGGCCATGAGATTACTTTCACCATAAGTAAATTAAAAAAATGCAGGTAAAGCCGATAGCTTTAGTTTCAATCAACCAGTCTTTGACTTCTTACAGCAAAGTACACGCTCAGGTGTGAGTCAGCTCAGCATGCTTTTAGATTTTGATCTTCACGCGGATGAAAATATACTGTATTCGTATTAACAATCAAATAGAAAGATAATATTTATACTTTAAAATACATTGAAAAACACAACAAATTTAAATGTTGATACACAAAACTTTGGGTTGTTAAATTGTTAGAGAAACCTAAGACACTTGAGCACGTGAGCACTATCATCATTGTCGAACCTATGGGTTCGACAATGATGATACTGTATTCGTATTAACAATCAAATAGAAAGATAATATTTTTATACTTTAAAATACATTGAAACACAACAAATTTAAATGTTGGATACACAAAACTTTTGGGTTGTTAAATTGTTAGACAAACCTAAGACACTTGAGCACGTGAGCACTATCATCATTGTCGAACCCATAAAACTCTTAATTAATCTTTTGAAAGTTAAAAAATAAAAAGTACTTTTTGTTATCCTAGTAGAGCATTAAACGACGCAGTGAATTATTGAGACTGTCAGTTACGGCTTGCCGTTTCCGCAGGTGTGGCAATCATATTGTCTCTCGCGGCTCCCTCGCGCCGCTTATTCTTTAATCTCGCTGATGAATTATGATTAGCGGAGTGCACTCAATCCTATTAGAGTTGCGACTCTAAATGTTGACGAAGATTCGCTTTATTTTGACTGTGTGATGCCTCGTCTGAGTTGGTTACGTTTAGCTTAATCAAGCTATTTGTGCAGAGGCTTTATAGGTAATGCATAACATTACTTTCGTAGGCGGCAGTGCTGTAGATTGTACGGACCATATACCTATACCAAACGTATTCCTGCCGAAGACTGGATATAAAACTTTCGTGAAAAAACAGATTTATAATTTCGTTATTAATTCATCGCAGTCCTCTGCTAAACAGTTTCCTAGACGGATAGCGGCCTAAATAATGTGGTGACCAGGACTCGGTCTCCTCCTCCATAACACGTCTAATCCATTGGCAATTTTATTATGACTTAAAAATTTGATTATCTATGAATCCAGCGACCGGTATATACCTATTTAGAGGTTTAACTTGCTGTATTAATTGAATTCCAATAAAAAGTTAATCGAATTAACGTTTCGGTGAAACCTTGTGCTCGCGTCGTGTATTTTTTTGTTCTTTTTCATTTAGTAGCACTTAATTATAAAACGGTGTCTATTTTGTGTAAAACAATGGAGTCTGGTTGTAATTGAGTCAGTAAAAACAAGACGAAATGTTAAAGCGCATTTGGCTTCTCCGCTGGCGTGTCTGTACGTTGTATGGACCGGCGGGAATTATTCGGCTACAACTAATTTACCTTAATAAACTTACCTCAACCGAAATGCATTCGGAACGTGCATTAAAATTTTCCGACAGTCCAACAAAAACCTTTATGGGCGCACCGGCCACGTAATAGCGCGCCATGGGACCACAAACTCCGATTATACAAACAGCGACCACCCGAAACAGCGTTGGGAAATTTTAACGTGTAATTGATTATGAAGTTGGTCGGTAATGGGTGAAAATAGTTTCTAATTTTGAGCGGTGGCAACTCTTCATAGGCGTGTTGTTAACGTGCCTATTAATTTATTATGGCTATGTATTTCCATACATTCGCAAGAATGTGGTATTAGCTAGCTGTAAAGGGATATTTTTCACTAATATCAAGCACCAACATAACGTGACTAAACATATTCTACCAATATTGTATTTTTTTATATAACTGAAATAGGAGTCGTGTTATTAACATATTATTATGCAAAGTACCACAGCAAATCTATTTAGAGTCGTCCAAATGACCATCGCATAGTTTTTATTGCGGCGGCCATCAGCCAATTCCTAATTCGTGCGTATTGACATTTGGAAAGTCAGCGTTAATGGAAGGCGTGAGCTTTTTTGCTCTGCCGTCTAATCTCGGCTGGCTGCATTCGCCACGGTTGTTTTCCGAGTGGCATGGCGTGTCCCTGTCACCGATCGGTAATTATTCACGAAGGCTCGCTTGAGGGCTGCCCGCGTGAGAGCGGATGGCGCGAGACGCCGCGAATTGTTACGTTGGACAACATAAGTTGGCAATAGCAGGTTTTGTGTGCAAATTTGTTAGAAACAAACACTCTATTACATTTAAAAAAAAAAAACAGTTTTTGAGAACACTCGTAACGATATTAGGGAACATAGTTATTTTTAAAAAGAATTATTGTAGAGTTATTTTTAATTCTATTACAATTCAAAGGTGAACTGATAATAACAATGTTGTAGAACATTGCAGTTGTCTTGCGGTTCTTTTTTGTGAAAGAAAATGGTGTGAATTTAATGACAATATTTTAATAATTTCGTCAAATATACATATTTTATGGTGCATAATAGTAAATCACCACAATTAAAGCTAATTTATATATTTTTTTGTATTTTCGAGTTCCTACTTCAACTGTTACATTAAGTCAATCGTTAAAAACTAGTACTAATAGATCAAGCGGGGTCAACTCGACCGTCTATTTGTCAACTTTCCATTCTCTACACAAATACTCAATGAGGTACAAAATGAGTGTTGCCGTGAATAAAGTGACAATGAACCGGCAACATTAAATGCGATTGTACAAAACAAAGAGCAATTTCCTTTCGGCACCAAACGCGGTCCGTTAGGCCCGGTTCGCTCCGCTCGTGACGGAGCACCGGGCTTAGGGGTCGGGCCATTTGGAAAAAAATGTAGCGCTGAAAGTGCGAACGTGCGGTGCCATACTATTGACTTCAACTCGGCTTTGTGGCCACATTTAGCTACTTATTTAACCAAGTTTTCAATATTGAATATAATCGATTGTATACTTTAAACGATGCCTGTATAAAGTCGTCTGTTTGGGCACCTCAATCTTAACTATGTTTCTCGTCAAAACAGTGGATTTTAGTATAACTGTGTTTTGAATTGAAAAATTTACAAACTTCACGTCACAAGTTAAAAACTGCATTGTAGTCCTTTTAAATCACTAGTGTATTACTGGTGCCATGTTTGATTGCTTTTCTATAAAACCTTACCTACACGAGTTCAAATTAATACAATGCTTAGCAATATATATTTTGGAATAATCATCATCAGCAGCTCATAATAACGTCTCCACCGAGGGGCACGAGCTTACCCGCATAGCGTGTATACGCCTTAGTCGTCCACGCGGTCTAGTGCGGATCTGCCAATTTCACGTACAGCCCTCGAATTTCTTCGTAAGCGTGCGCAGCTTTCCTCACGATGTTTTCCTTCACCGTAAGAGCGTCAAAAATTCGAAATTGAATTATTATGATAAAAATCTAAATGGTATGTATGTTAACTAGCCTTTTGCTACTTGGTTCATAACTGTGTCAGTAGGTAGTTAGGTAGTTAAATTATATTTCAAATGTTTTGTTCCGTTTTACCTTTTAAGTCTTTTACTTGAATATTGATACCAAATTAATATTAATGTTACTGGTGAGTTTTTTTAGTAAACCATTACACGTAAAGAACTTGTATTACTGGAGTATTTATACATTGTGTCCAAGATGATAGAAAAATTAACATGTCATAAAATATTTTTGTGAATGCAGTAATAACCACTGGTATTTAGTACTTAATGGGTTATGCAGATTAATTAAATGCTATGAAATTTTGCATGTCATGGAATTCAGATGTTCAAATAGTAACTATTTCCAATTGTGTTTCATACGAATGTTTCACAAAAGTTGACTTCGCTATGATTTATTATTACATCTATCAACTTGTATTAATATTATTCACTAATTAATATAGCAGTTTTCGTGCACACGCGTCGCATTGAAATATTGAGCTTCGATGTGTATGCACTTTTGTATACGCATGCGAATGCAGTGAAAAATAAAGAGATGCCAGAGTCGCCGTGTTTAAATCGGAATGATGGCAGCAACTTTATAGAATATTCTCACAGTATTAAATTATCTATGACAACATTTTTAATAATGTATTTTAGACAAAGTTTTAAATGTATCTATTTAGTGTACTTTGTTTGATTGTACATTTATAAATTAAACGAATATACGCCTTGATTTTCCTTTCTTCTATTTTGGTTAAAAGTTACCAATACTATTGTATGAAGACATCCAAATAAAAACCAAATAAAACTCGTACATTAAAAAAAATTAAGCTCGCGCCTTGTTCCCAGGGAGGCAGAGATGATAGAACGTCATTTTACACTGTCCTGAACTCTTTACATACTTCCCTAGCTTCATTAACGAGAAGAATTAGAGACCTTTATGACACATGCTAAAGCAATGATCGGTCATCGAATCGTCGGCCAATAACTTTAATCAGGCTTTTAAAGCTGTCTAGGATGGTAACCATTAACCACAATTCGCAATAAGTTTGCATGGTATTTATTTATTTACACAAACAGATTACTACCATTAGTATTACATATTGATGGTTTTTGTTTTACAAAAGTCTAGACAGTAATCCATACACAGTATCAGAAATTCAACCTTGTTTACAATTGTTAACTTAAACTAAAGATTGAAAACTAGGACATATAATTTATATGCAACTTATAACTTTTTTTTTATTGTGTGTGTGCAACACTTTTATATGATATAAAAGTATGTGTGCAAGTAAAAATAAGGTTATTACATATATAAACGAAGAAGAAAAAAAAATCTTTTTTAGAGTATTTGATTCTGTAGATTATTTGATGACCATTTGTGCATGTTTGTCTTGAACTGGGTGTTATATATAATATTTGTGATTTTACAAAAAACGTTTACGTATATAATTAATCACCCTATGTTTATCAGTTATTTAGTACCTATAGTAAAGCTCCTTGTTTCAATTGAGCTTAGGTGGCCATGTGTGAATATTTAATGAATAGGTGGATACTCGTATTTGTTCACTCAATCTTACCTGTCTTACAGTATGTCTATTAGTAGACTTTTGTAGGTTGTAGCGAATTGCGCGATTTAATTGAGCTATTAGCGGGCAAGGAACCACAGCTGATCAGTTTCCGCTGGTACACATAGACGTTGACACGATTCAAAGTGCATGTTTCCGGCCAATATCCGCCGGCATTATTTACGGGGGTTCGGGTGCACTCAC
The DNA here is from genome assembly GCA_019425675.1 of Leucinodes orbonalis. Lineage (NCBI taxonomy): Eukaryota > Metazoa > Arthropoda > Insecta > Lepidoptera > Crambidae > Leucinodes > Leucinodes orbonalis. The sequence continues at coordinate 108,958 of PQWD01006599.1, forward strand.
GAAAACACACAAAAATACGACGCGAACATTCGTCACGCGAACAATGCCTGTTCCGGACGCAGTGTTTCTTTGCAGCCTACGCGTGAAATTAAAGCTCGGACAAAGCGATGTTTGACATATTTCAAAAGCCAAGTTAGAACCTATGGATTATAACATGTATGTGGTGAAATTTTTCAGACGTTGGCTATTACATCATGGTTTTCAGATGCGATTCCCGTGCAGTACAAAGATTTATAGTTATGCACATATCGGATTATTATAATGTGTTTATTTTTTACATAAACAATTTTTAAGTTTGATCATACGTTGGTTATCAGACAGTGACAGGACGGTCGGGACGCTCACCTGATAATAAGTGATACGCCTGACCACGACAGAGTGGCATTGAAAGAGACCAATAATTAAAGACAGTTATTATTCTTCATCAATGCTCTTATATCCAGTAATTTACTAGCTACAGTGCCCTCATTCCGAAACACAAAAGTGCATAGCACTCTTATTTGACGGAACGATATCTGGCACTGCGGTGGTTAAAAACTAGTACTAATAGATCAAGCGGGGTCAACTCGACCGTCTATTTGTCAACTTTCCATTCTCTACACAAATACTCAATGAGGTACAAAATGAGTGTTGCCGTGAATAAAGTGACAATGAACCGGCAACATTAAATGCGATTGTACAAAACAAAGAGCAATTTCCTTTCGGCACCAAACGCGGTCCGTTAGGCCCGGTTCGCTCCGCTCGTGACGGAGCACCGGGCTTAGGGGTCGGGCCATTTGGAAAAAAATGTAGCGCTGAAAGTGCGAACGTGCGGTGCCATACTATTGACTTCAACTCGGCTTTGTGGCCACATTTAGCTACTTATTTAACCAAGTTTTCAATATTGAATATAATCGATTGTATACTTTAAACGATGCCTGTATAAAGTCGTCTGTTTGGGCACCTCAATCTTAACTATGTTTCTCGTCAAAACAGTGGATTTTAGTATAACTGTGTTTTGAATTGAAAAATTTACAAACTTCACGTCACAAGTTAAAAACTGCATTGTAGTCCTTTTAAATCACTAGTGTATTACTGGTGCCATGATTGATTGCTTTTCTATAAAACCTTACCTACACGAGTTCAAATTAATACAATGCTTAGCAATATATATTTTGGAATAACCATCATCAGCAGCTCATAATAACGTCTCCACCCGAGGGGCACGAGCCTACCCGCATAGCGTGTATACGCCTTAGTCGTCCACGCGGTCTAGTGCGGATCTGCCAATTTCACGTACAGCCCTCGAATTTCTTCGTAAGCGTGCGCAGCTTTCCTCACGATGTTTTCCTTCACCGTAAGAGCGTCAAAAATTCGAAATTGAATTATTATGTATAGGATAAAAATGGTATGTATGTTAACTAGCCTTTTGCTACTTGGTTCATAACTGTGTCAGTAGGTAGTTAGGTAGTTAAATTATATTTCAAATGTTTTGTTCCGTTTACCTTTAAGTCTTTTACTTGAATATTGATACCAAATTAATATTAATGTTACTGGTGAGTTTTTTTAGTAAACCATTACACGTAAAGAACTTGTATTACTGGAGTATTTATACATTGTGTCCAAGATGATAGAAAAATTAACATGTCATAAAATATTTTTGTGAATGCAGTAATAACCACTGGTATTTAGTACTTAATGGGTTATGCAGATTAATGAAATTTTGCATGTCATGGAATTCAGATGTTCAAATAGTAACTATTTCCAATTGTGTTTCATACGAATGTTTCACAAAAGTTGACTTCGCTATGATTTATTATTACTCATTAAAGTATTATTACCACTAATTAGCAGTTTCGTGCACGCGTCGCATTGAAATATGAGCTTCGATGTGTATGCACTTTGTATACGCATGCGAATGCAGTGAAAAATAAAGAGATGCCAGAGTCGCCGTGTTTAAATCGGAATGATGGCAGCAACTTTTATATAGAATATTCTCACAGTATTAAATTATCTATGACAACATTTTTTAATAATGTTTTTAGACAAAGTTTTTAATAATGTATCTATTTAGTGTACTTTTGTTTGATTGTACATTTATAAATTAAACGAATATACGCCTTGATTTTCCTTTCTTCTATTTTTGGTTAAAAGTTACCAATACTATTGTATGAAGACATCCAAATAAGAACCAAATAAAACTCGTACATTAAAAAAAATTAAGCTCGCGCCTTGTTCCCAGGGAGGCAGAGATGATAGAACGCCATTTTACACGGTCCTGAACTCCTTACATACTTCCCTAGCTTCATTAACGAGAAGAATTAGAGACCTTTATGACACATGCTAAAGCAATGATCGGTCATCGAATCGTCGGCCAATAACTTTAAGCAGGCTTTTAAAGCTGTCTAGGATGGTAACCATTAACCACAATTCGCAATAAGTTTGCATGGTATTTATTTATTTACACAAACAGATTACTACCATTAGTATTACATATTGATGGTTTTTGTTTTACAAAAGTCTAGACAGTAATCCATACACAGTATCAGAAATTCAACCTTGTTTACAATTGTTAACTTAAACTAAAGATTGAAAACTAGGACATATAATTTATATGCAACTTATAACTTTTTTTTTATTGTGTGTGTGCAACACTTTTATATGATATAAAATTATGTGTGCAAGTAAAAATAAGGTTATTACATATATAAACCATGAAGAAAAAAATTCTTTTTAGATTATTTGATTCTGTAGATTATTTGATGACCATTTGTGCATGTTTGTCTTGAACTGGGTGTTATATATAATATTTGTGATTTTACAAAAAACGTTTACGTATATAATTAATCACCCTATGTTTATCTGTTATTTAGTACCTATAGTAAAGCTCCTTGTTTCAATTGAGCTTAGGTGGCCATGTGTGAATATTAATGAATAGGTGGATACTCGTATTTGTTCACTCAATCTTACCTGTCTTACCGTATGTCTATGAGTAGACTTTTGTAGGTTGTAGCGAATTGCGCGATTAATTGAGCTATTAGCGGGCAAGGAACCACAGCTGATCAGTTTCCGCTGGTACACATAGACGTTGACACGATTCAAAGTGCATGTTCCGGCCAATATCCGCCGGCATTATTTACGGGCGGCGTTCGGGTGCACTCACGAAAACACACAAAAATACGACGCGAACATTCGTCACGCGAACAATGCCTGTTCCGGACGCAGTGTTTCTTTGCAGCCTACGCGTGAAATTAAAGCTCGGACAAAGCGATGTTTGACATATTTCAAAAGCCAAGTTAGAACCTATGGATTATAACATGTATGTGGTGAAATTTTTCAGACGTTGGCTATTACATCATGGTTTTCAGATGCGATTCCCGTGCAGTACAAACATTTATAGTTATGCACATATCGGATTATTATAATGTGTTTATTTATTTACATAAAAATATTTTTAAGTTTGATCATACGTTGGTTATCAGACAGTGACAGGACGGTCGGGACGCTCACCTGATAGTAAGTGATACGCCTGACCACGACAGAGTGGCATTGAAAGAGACCAATAATTAAAAGACAGTTATTATTCTTCATCAATGCCTCTTATATCCAGTAATTTCACTAGCTACAGTGCCCTCATTCCGAAACACAAAAGTGCATAGCACTCTTATTTGACGGAACGATATCTGGCACTGCGGTGGTACCTTCCTAGACAACTCAGTATCGAGTCTGCCAGCTAGTGAAAATTGAAGCTAGATGATCCTTGCTTAAATTGAAGATAGATAACCCATTATTAATGTCAGTGGATATTTATATAGGTATTATCCTCGTTACAAAGGCTCTTTCAGTGACTTTCACTCTTTAGACATCTAGTCAAGCAGTCGACATTCATTAACTACCCGTGACCTTAATCTCGTCTTTAGTCCATCTAGGTCGGAAACCACCTAAATTTGTATTGTATGAATGCTACTCGAGAAGCTTTCCTTCTCATCGACCATAGGCTATTCGCACTACTTGTCCTGCCCATTTCAATTTCAATTTAGACTGCATGCTTTGACCTTTGACCTATACTAATTACATTTAATGGGAAGTCCCATAATAGAAATGACTTTCAGTTGCAAACTTGTGACATATATAAGTTACACAACGGTTTCCAGCCTGTGATAGGCTTTGGTTCGGAACACAACTATATAGAAAACAAAACTGACTGAGTCAAATTTTTATAAGCATTTTAAAAGCGGCGAAAATAAAAATCGTATACTCAAAACTTTGTGAATGTAAGCGTAATTTCTAGGTGTATTCACTTTATGTCCTTTTACAATTATGGTCTTTTTATATTTAAAAAGTCAAAAATTTCTCAAAAGAAATTTATATTTTACGAGTCATCACAGCTCAAATGTTCACGTTCTGCCAGTTACTCGTACTTCGGTTTTTACCACGTCTCAAACTCCAGTCCTGAGTTTTTTCTTTTGTTGCTCATTCGATATTTAAGGCACATAATTTACAATAGTTCGGTAATGGCAGCTCGTGTTTCGCGTTCTCATTAATCGCTTGAGTAGTTGTGCTAATTTTTTTGAGAAATATTACGGACTAAAAATTTCATGGTAGTGGATTTTATGACGTAACATAACCGGGCCTATGAATTGTAGCACTGTTTGGAGTTGATTGCTTGAACTTATGGATGCTGTGTGATTGGGTCGCCGTCATGCTTGCTTGCTTGGATTGATTTTTTATTTATATCGTGATCAATTGAGATATTTGTTGTGTAAACTTATTGTAAAGATAACAAGACTCATTATTATATGAATAAAATAATATTCATTTCAAACTTCTCGTACTTACTTTAATAATATGTAAATCCGAAATTGGAAGGTATTGCAATTAGTTCGGGTCTTCATTGAGCAAAAGGTTTATTCATGACTTTAAAGCCCGTATTCTAGGACGAGACTCAACGTTGATCTTTACTTAAAATGATTTATAAAGGGATAGCGCTATAAACGATCAATAGCGACATCCTTTTCTAACTCTATTTAAGTAAAAGTTGAGTTTCGTTTTAGAATACACGTCTAAGTGACCAAGCGGCCCAATACGCTCACCTGTTGGTATTTAACACGCTTGCTTTAGTACTCGTAAAACAAGCTTTACTCTTAACTCGGGGCTACATAACGTTGTGTGAATGTTATTGGATATATATTTATTTATGCCATAAGGTGCTGCAGGGACCAGGTCTTCCCGCTTTCAAACTTTGCGCCGTCGGCCATTCGAGCCCATTACGTGTTGATGATGGGCGTTAACAACTAAAGTTGGCCTCTTACCGGGAGGGCTGAGGTTCAAATTCCGCCACGTACCAATGTGTTTTTGAATTTTCGAAAAATATATGTACGTTATCCAACGCTCTTACGGTGAAGGAAAACATCGTGCGGAAAACCTGCGCACGCTTGCAAAGAAATTCAAAGGTGCGTGAAGTCGTCCAACCTGCACTGGGCCCGCGTGGACGAGTAAGGCCTAATCACCCTATAGGTACAGGTAGGCCCGTGCCCCTCGGTGGAGACGTTTAATGAGCTGATGATGATGATGATAAACATTAATGTGCTTTTTCCGCCAACAGTGCGAGAGGCGAACGCCGCAGCAGGCTAGTGGCGGTAGTCCAGTGCTGGGCAGCCACATGTTAGCCATGGACGTGACCAAGAGGCGCGAGCGTCGCCGTACTGCTGTCTCGGCGCAGCAACCAGCGGCGCCCTCTGGACAACAGCCCGCACAACCTCAGGTAACATATCGCACAGGAACTAGAAATATGTAATGGAATTGTTGATTTACCTACGAACAAGGACGTATCAAAAAATACGGATATATGTTTTGTCACTGCTACATACAGGTGTGCGCAGGTTACCCACGATGTTAGCCTTCATAAGAGCGTTAGAAAAACGCACATATAATTTCGGAAATTCGAAAATACATTGGTACGTAGCGGGATTTGAACCTACAGTCCCCACCAATGAGTCACCAACGCTATAACAAATAAATAAATAAGCTTACCAAGGGAATATGTTAACAGATTTGCGCCGGCTGCAGTAAAGTGATCACCGAGAGGTATCTGCTGAAGGCCCTCGACCAATTATGGCATGAAGACTGCTTGAAGTGCGGTTGCTGTGACTGCCGCCTTGGAGAGGTCGGGCATACGCTTTACACCGAGCCAACCTCATTCTATGCAAGAGGGATTACTTGAGGTAACAATCAAAGTTACATTTTTTTATATTACTGAGTGTACAAGACGATCAGGATGCTCACAGATGGTAAGTGATACGCTCGACCATGACATAGTGGCATTGTAGGAAGATTTATAGACATTTATCATTCTCCATCAATGTCACTGCGCACGTCACCCGAGACAAGTGATGTTAGGTCACTTATACCCGGTAATTTTATTTTTCTATCGGTATATCAATTAACTTGTGCTGGTGCCGTCCCACTGCAGGGATCTATTGCAGTTTATTGATTACATACTAAAAGTTGTTGTTAATGTACTTAGATGAATAATAAACAATTTAGATGCACAATCTCACTCAAGAAGTGTCCGCAGCAAAATTCAAACCTTCGCGTCGGTTCGCAGAATTTACATTCAAATTTCACATATAATATGTAATAAAAATAGTGTCTTTGATTTTGGACCCTTTCAGTGATGCGTTACGGTCAAAATTTAAATGAATAATTTTATGTTATAAATATAATAATAACTATACGTATGTATAGTGCGTCTCGGACATTTTTTGGTTGACGTTTCTTCATAATTTTTCGTGTAGTTAGTTTATTGTTTATCTTAATTAATGTAATAATCCTTGTTTTATAACCTGACGGCATCATCATCATCCTATATCATCCCACTGTAGAGAAAAGACCTTCCCAACCAGTTTGCCATAGTAATTGGGTCGTACCCCCCACGCGGGCCCAATGTGGATTGATGGATGATAACAAATTCTATCCTAAAATTGCAGCTGAAACCGACGGACAATCAGGAAATTCAGCCCACGTCATTCAAACTAAACGGGGAAAAATCGTACAAAGTGTCTTTCACTATTGCTGTCTTTTTGGGGGACTCAAACTCACGACCCCCGGAAAATGCAGCCATCTCTACCAATACCCACCAAGAACCTGTAGGCAAATATCATTATGCGCTATGTTAAATAATATATATGTAAACTAATAGTTTATGAATTCTTGCGTCTAGATTATTCGGCAATACGGGCTACTGCGCAGCCTGCAACAAGGTGATCCCAGCCTTCGAGATGGTGATGCGCGCGCGCAGCAACGTCTACCACCTCGAGTGCTTCGCATGTCAACAGTGTAATCACAGGTTCGTTCAATATTGTTTTTTATTAAACTAGCGACCCGCCCGGCTTCGCATTAGTGCAATGCTGAAACTAAATAGACTACAGAAAAACTGTGTAGGTACATATAATTTGCATATATCTCGTAGAGTTCAGCTTGCGTTTGCAATGTAAGCGGAGAAATGTAATTATTTACGACATCACATTAGATACCTTTAAAATAACAGTATTTATCCACGATTTAACCTTTCTTTTCAATTACTCTATCTATTAAAAAAACGCATCATAATCCATTGCGTAGTTTTAAAGATTTGAGCATACATAGGAATATGGGGCAGAGAAAGCTACTTTGTTTTATATATGTAGTGATTACTCCAAAAGTCGCCTCTCTCATTATACCCTCAGTCTACTCTGACAGGTTTATTACCAGGCAAACGTAACTACAGAAGTATAAAATATTCTCTCGAAACAATCAGTTGCTTTAACCTTGTGCCTTTCAAAGTGCCTTTTAGAGAGAAACTCGATTCCTTACCCAAAAAATACGGCGCCAGTTTAAATCGTATACATGTATGAATATAACGTCATACGTTACGCTATATTACGCATCGGTTGAAACTCATTTAAATTAAATAATGCGATGTTGTTATTCAAATGAAATGTGTATTTATAGTTCTTATTTATTACAATTATTTTTCTACAATTGAAAAATAATTGCGGTTAGCTGCAAATGAATTATTAATTTTAATATCTGACCACGTGAAACATCGCAACCTAGTTTCTTCGGTCTATCATTGTAAATTACGCATAATTGTACCTATATTACCAGCATTACGTTACGTCCATCTGTTATAACAGAATAGAGAGAAATAAATATAAGCAATATTGAACTACGTTTGGCCCACAGCGTGGTTTATTCAAACATCATTGCATTCTGAAGCAGACTAAGTTTTTTTCAATTCATGTAGAAAAGTATGCAGCTTAAATTACCTATATACACCAGGGACGCTAAAATAATTGAGAAAAAAACGTTTAAAGCGTCTTCACTTGTCGTGACTTGTCTATTTTTGCGGGTTTTGTAGCCCAGGATCTTTAAGTCAAATGGCATCTGAATTCAGTACTTGGAGTATAGATCACGATTTTATATACCAGATTTTTTTCTGGTATTGCCTCTTGTTGCAGCACGTCTGGTAGTGTATAAACTCTTAGTTTAAAGTAGGTAGTAAGTATACTTTGTAGAATATACTGAATATCGCAACACTATTTCAGAGTAGGCTTAGCAAAATTTAATCTCGGCCTTACTTTCACTGCGTCCGCCCAGTAATCTTATACGTCAAACGTGGTTGTGCCCGTGGAAATGAAACCGGGGCCCGCTATATTGAAAAGTCCGACAGGGGACTGTTTCCAAAAGAATGCGATGCAACATACAAAATTCAATGTTGAAAACAAGGACGGCGAATCCATGCAGCCTGAGTTCGTATTGTTTATTCATCTCACGGACGACAAACAAAGAGTGCGATTAAATTTTCCGCTACATAATAAAGGCACACGTAAGAAAGAAACGTATTAGGATTTAAAATGCTCTTAACAATAGGCGGGGGATACATGAGCTTGAGAGTATTTTCACATTTATTCTAATTTACTCGAAAGCACATGAAACCAAACTTAAAATTATTTTCGTAGGTAATTACTATATGGTTTTAGGGTTTTCATAAATAACTGAATTTAAAAATGATGTCCTCTCCGCTTTAGACGAAGAAAATTGCATAAAAATAGTTTTTAGTTTACTTTTTTTTACATCACATATAATGTTTTCTCTATGTACTAACCTACTTCAATCATATCATATTAATGTATTAGATACAAAAAAAAACACAAACTATACACACAATTAAGAGATTTGCCTCTTTTGTGATATTACTTTTAACTAATTCAACATTTATTATTACCCTAATAAGTTTTTTGAATTGTAAACTTAAAAACTTTCTTAATTAAAAACACAAATCAGTTTAACGAATAAAATATTATAGGTATATAAATAGCAGTATAATTAGTATACTATATTATAATTCAGTGAAATATTTATTTCTAAGTATAGATTTCTATCAAAGTATCATGAATCCAAGTTTTCGATCCAACCCTTACATAATTTCAGTCAAAATTCATAATTCCGATACAATCTATTTGACAAAATGCAGTAATCTACATACCTAACACTACCGTTACATTGTTATAATTTAAATAAAATAAGTGCAAAATGGCTAAAAGAGCAATCTCCCTGGTCCCGCGTACCTTTAAATAATAGAGAGGCGCGAAGATTGGCGCACCCGGATAGTTTATACCTCACCGTGGACCTCCGAAGCCCGCGACATCTTGCCAAATTATATATTCATTCGACGGCCCCTCCGAACCAGATTCAACTGTTGAATAACCGTTTTAGACACAATCCACTCTTCAGGTGCAATTGTTTGAATTCCTGATTGGGGGAAACGACGTTTTATTAAGGTCGAGGTTTTTGATTGTGTTACGGTTTGAAACAAGCTTAGAAATCTAGGTTGAACATTACGTTTGCAAAAATCGTGCTTGCATTGGTCAGAATATTAATAACTTTTCTTTCTTTCTCAGGAGCAAATGTTTGAATTTCTATTTGATATTATCGGCGTTGTTTCAAGGATAAGTGATACCACCTGAAACTAGTGTTTTGTAATCTTGTAATGGGTCTGGTGAATTTAAACACAAAATAAAATGAATAAAGTGATGCACTTAGCAAATTCAAGTATTCACATTAGAAGCAAAACGCACAAATAGTACCTAAGAAACCTCTAAGTGTACTTTCATTCTTTAGTATGATTAATTTCTACTCAAATTACTTTTAACACATAAATCAAACGTATGACAACATAAATGAATATTTCATATTACTGAAGCAGACAGAGATAGATAGGGCACTCTATATTAATTCCAGTTTCATCTGAAACCGACTCTCTCGCATGGAGAGTTAACAGCACCAATTTTGGGTTTTAACAAGAACGAAATCTGATACGTCGTAACCCGTGTTACGGCACGCAATATTGGGCAACTAATACACGTGTTGGCCAAATAACTTGCAGCGCAAACTATTAAATATCACGTACAAATCAATTTCGACGCGGGCAGAAATCTGAATCCAATTTGCAGGCTGTCCGATCGTGGCGGGCAGATATCACGGGCGAATATCGCTAAACGGCTAAATAATTTAGTGGCAATCTGTGGCGCCCGCGGCTTCCGCGCCGAGCCGCTACGTGTCGCTGGCGTCAGGTACGCCGGAACGTTTGACGTACATCGTGTGTCTACTCTGTGACGTTGCTTTGGTCACCTTTTTGATTAGCCTGTATTGCAGATTTGCGCTTTGAGATTTGCAATCTAGGGGTTTCTTGTTAATTGCGTAAACGGTATATAAATGACTTAAAATAATAATCGGATGATGTCTTCCTTTGTTGATCATCTGTTGTTTTTATCAACTGAATGATAATTTCTTAAGGCCAAAATTAGTTGTATGCAGTATAGTGAAACATTTAGAAGAAATATTTGAATATTCCCTAAATAAGGGGTGAAAACTAAAGAAGCTAGTTTTGACCTATACTCTAATTAACCCTTGGATTGGTTCGTCGTTATACCTGCATCATGGGGATAAATGAAAATTCTATGTATATTGGGGTTTTTGTACATGTGTTCATTACAATTCTAATATTAAAACTTAAAAAAATATGAATATTAAAAAGATCAAAGAAGATACAATTTAAAAAATCATACTGTAAAATGCAATGAACGCTTATCTACATAAGTTAATTTACGAGGGTTGGCAGCGACTTTTTTAACTAAGACAATTGTATCAAATCTCCGAATGCTTAGTACGTCGAAACACCATTGTGCGAGCGGGGGAGGAGCGGTAAAACGTCAAACTCGGTGTCGGTATCGCGCGACACAATGGCAATCCGCACAAAGCTTACTTGCGCAGTCATTAAAATTTCGTTCTACATCTTTTCCATTACGCGGTTGCAGACAAAAAATAGCAAAATAAAAAGGACAACTCCCCAAAACAAAAGTCGGGAACGGGGAGAACAGGAAATAAAGTTAATTAAGAGCGGCGAAATCGACTGAGTTGCGGTGGAAATTGGCCCCTTAAAAAAGAGACATTTGTAGCGAAGCTATTGCGCTTAATTTTTGTGACAAGTGAAACAAAAGAGTTGGCAGGGTGGGAGAGAGCCAGGGGTGGAAGACGCGGGGGCTGGGGGAGATAAGGTCTGCGCTATCAACGGCGGTTCCGGGCGACCACTGGCTACTCGAAGGTATAGCCTTTGTTTTGCCACATTGAAGGATGCGCTCGCGTGACGCTATCGCGCCACCCCGCTCAAGTTGACCTTTCAACTTGTGATAGTAAATTTTATTTCTCCGACATTTCACCGTTTCCTTCGCTTGATAAAAATCTTGGCCAGGGATTATCAATACGGTTGCGTAATTGTAGACAGCTCGTAGAAATAGGCTGCGTATAATTTAATTAGCACAGGGGCGGCCTCGATAATATAATACGCGTAGGTTGTTAATGTCAACCGTGAGTTCTACGAAGAATCGTTAATTGGATCTTTCTGCAACCGGCCCACTTCGTAACTGAATCGGACTTGTGCATCGCATGTTGTTGGTAATATGATATTGCGTTGTCTGACGCTCGTGTTAGACTCAATGGCGAATGAGACCCAATTAGTTTGTAAAACGACTCTCGCCTGTAATATTGTGACTGAAATAATAATTTCATAACATGCTGTGAGCGTAATTAAGATTTCCAGGAACCCAAGCGCCAGTAATTTAGTCTCGATAAAATGTTATTGCAATGATATAGCATACATTGTTCTCATCTTTGGTGTCCCCAATTAAATATTGAAATAATATTATTTATTTAATAATTCGTTTAATAAAACACATTTCTTTTTTTATATCAAAACTGTATGTTACACGGGAAGTATATCACAAATCAATGATTTCTATAAAATATTATATATATATCAGGTTCAAATCCCGTCACGTACTAATGCCATTCGAAATCATATGTACGTATATCCGACACCTTTACGGTGAAGGAAAACATCGTTAGGAGACCTGCGCATGCCTGCGAAGGGATTCAAAGGTTCATCATCAGCTCATTATACGTCCCCAACGAGGGGCACGAGCCTACACGTAAAGGGTGTATAGGCCTTAGTCTTCCACTTAGTTGGCTAAACCGCACTGGACCGCAGTGCGGTTTAGCCAACTTCATGTACCTATGAATTTCTTCGTAGGCCTGCGCAGGTTTTCACAATATGTTTTCCTTTACCGTAAGACCGCCGGGTTAGCGATATAATTGCAAAAAATCGAAAACACATTGGTACGAGGCGGGATTTCAACCTGCACCAACCAGACCCGAAAGCAACAGTCCACACCAATAAGCCACCGACGCTCTTTTTTTATAATATAAATAAAACAATTTATCACGGCAAAAATGCTTATTATTGATATCTTCTGTTTTCCGACTGCTACAAGGTCACATCTCAAACTTATTAAAAATTTTGTTTGCTAAACGAACCAATTGGGCTGGTCACGTATGTCGCAGAACCGATGGCCGTTGGAGCAGACGAGTTCTGGAGTGGAGACCGCGTCTCGGCAAGCGTAGCGTAGGACGCCCTCCGGCCCGATGGACCGACGACTTGCGAAAGGTCGCTGGTGGAGGCTGGATGAGGAAAGCGGAGGACCGGGATATCTGGCGCGAAATGGGGGAGACCTATGTCCAGCAGTGGACTGCGATAGGTTGAATAGGAAACGAACCAATTCACAGGCTTTTTCAAATGAACTCAAATTCCTATGTTTCATGCAACACCCATTGTATAAACACAATTCATAATATTTTTTACTGTAGGCAATGTCAAAAATATAATACCTACTAGTTATAGTTTCGCTTCTATAAGCTTGGCAACAGTAGTATACACTTATGTATATAGACATACACATGGACAGAAAATAAAATATATTGAATATCCTTAGTCACTCTCACATTACTAATCTACGTAAGCTTGTAAGGCTTTTGCAATGGATACTAAGCATCGAATAGTAGACATATGTAATTTTAAACACTGAGATACATAAGTGAGTACTTAAGATATAATCCTTTAAGGTAAATTCCAAGAACCTTCGTACCACGGTTCGCAATTTATTAATAACGTTAAAATCTCGTTATGTAGAATTTAAGCTCTTTTAAAAAAAACGTTTTACGAAATCTTATCTAAGAACAATAATTGCTAATTATTTTATTTTCTTGAAATAGATTTTGCGTGGGCGACCGGTTTTACCTCTGCGAAAACAAGATCCTTTGCGAGTACGACTATGAGGAGAGACTGGTGTTCGCCAATATGGCGTACAACCCACCACCACTGGCGCATCTGAAACGGCAGACCACACACTTACCTCCTCCACCGGTAAACAAATTTACTATTTTGTTTAAGAAGCACATTAAGCAGTTTTATGATTTCAAAAGAAGCTCTTTAAACATATGGATGTTGTGTTTTCCTGTAAGAAACTAGCATTTAATTCATATGATGTATTACAATTTAATCATTTTAGTGCAAGACTAATGGTATGTTGTTGGTGAACCAAATAAATAAAGAAAAATTATTACTCGTGACATCCTGCTAAATACTCCGTTCTTTGTGGACCGGAATTGACGATCTTCCAGCTTTTTCTTTTATGCAGAGAGTTATGCTCCCGAATTCCTTAATAAATTAGTCCAGAAGGTTTATATAGGGCAGATGTGGAATGTACAAAAATATTTCTATAACGCTAGAAAATATGAATGACCACAGAGAATCTTATTTGTATTTTCCATATCGATCCTATGAACTATAAATAAAACTATTTAAAAGTTATCACAAGAGTTTATCAACTTCCCCAATGTATTGTTTCTTGTATAAATACTTCCCATAGTTCTAATAGATATTGTGGATCTAACAATAATTTGTGAATCATCGCGTCTTAAATCTATTGGTTATTTGAAGAAAGTCTTTTTACTTAGGTAAACCTATTAATGAAGTAACTAAACAATTTAAAAAAATGTAACCTTGTTTTATATAATGCGTTGGATAGATCAGAGTAAACTTTATCTGTGAAAAAATTAGATATTATTCAGTACGGAATTTTAATATTGTACTATCTCCAACAGACCAGTCAAGCTATGGGCGGCATGATCAACGGATCCGGGCGAGCTGGCGACCTCAACAACAACATGTCGGGAGCTTCCCCGCCCTTCACAGCCCCTCGCACCTTAAGCCCTCGGCCTATCCGCGTCCAGCTGAGAGTACCGCGCCTGAGATTCGGCCCATCCGTACTCTAAGTATCAAAACTAATGCGCAATTAGCCGTGGACACTACGTACGTGTGGACTAAGGACAACAGTGCTGTAATATTTAAAGCAAATGCCAAACTGTAGTTAGTTCACTGATCATTAACGCATCGTCCTAATCGACGGTGTTTTAATTAGGTAATCGCCAATGAACTAGTTCGACTTTAATGGCGTTGTCGATGTAAACTGTGTTTAGTTATAAAAGTCTCATATGTTGATCTCAATCAGACAATTCGCTAAACTATATATGTAGTATAATGAGCGAAGAGCTGTATTTAAAATATCTAGACTTTAAATGGTTCACGGGTGTTAGGCAGAGTGCACACTGGAGCATAAAATATTTTTCACAAAATTTATGTAATATTACGAAATGTTTGGGTTTGTTAAATATTTGAAGAAAAAGTGTAAATTAATTTAAATGTTGCTAACAGTGTGTACTTGGTTTACGCTATGGCGAGTGCGGGTTAAAAGACTGCCTGAAAATTATTTCATGAGCGATTGTGAAATGTATTGTAGTATGTAATTTAATATCCATGTTATTGTAAATATTAACTAAAATAATATTATTATTGCTCTATATATTGTACATTTACACGCCCTTTAAATAGTGTTTACGACTTGTCATTTAAACTCTGTGTTTTTGGTATTTGTAGCGTGGACAATTAAAAAATTATTGAGGCAGTGCCAGACATTGAACACTATATCAACTAGTGTCCTAGTGTAATGCCCAAATAAAATATCTTATAGATGATGCTGAAATATTTAAAAAATAACTTGTCTGATATTCAGTCGAAAATAATATAAATACAAATTAAATTAATTTTAGTACATCCAATATGGTACAATATATGTATAGAGCGCTTAGGTTGTTATTTAAGAAGGTGTTTTTATTAGTCCTTTTGAGGTTGTATTTGGTGACAAGTCGTATTTTGAAATTTAAATAAAATATAACTTCCTCGCATTTGTTTTAGACATTATTTGGCAAAGCCACTTTCAAGATTGGTATTCTTTCCCATATTTTTCTCATTATTTGTTGTTTCGTTTTGTACCTATATTCTATAATATGTTAAGTTTACTATGAACATTGTTAAAATGTTGTATATTTATGTAAATACTACTATCACTATAAGTAGAATATTGTAACTATTAAACCATAAATATATTGAACTAATAGTAAAATGTCGGGTTTGTTAAAGAAAACATAATGCAAAATAGTTCAAATTAGTTTCTTTAGTCTAATTTAGTAGCATCCTTATATTGTCCTTTAAATTTATATTTTTTCTGCTTTGATATACGTAGATACAGTTTGTCAACGCTCTTTGATGTTACTACCAGACGTTAATAGTTCAAAGCCTTGTGTCATTCGCGGGAGTGCACATACTCTGGTTTCATATGTTATATTCATGTCAGTATGTAGTTCACATAAAATGTACTTCATCTGTGTACCTAGCCTTATAAAATAAATGATGGAATTTTATAATGATATTTGAGGTAGTATGTTTATGGTATGTTTTAATTGGTCTTGAGTTTTGATAAGTGTCGACCTACTATTTTATTAGGCTAAGTGTACAACAAGATTTAGAATTACATGTGCCCTCTTCCTTAGATATAAAATGTAACAACGTTGTCGGCTGTATCTTGGCACTTCCGAGCACAATTGGCGTAGACCAGCAACATATTTGATAAATAAATGTGTCAGTTCTATCTAACCAATGATATAGACCAAAGATGTAGCTCATTAAAACCTTCTCAATACTATGTTGATTTTATTTGAAACCCTTACACTATACTATATATCTTAATAATCCAAATACGTGATATAATTTATCACTTTGACCGGCCATATTAAAATTACCCGACGGCCGTGGTCTATGTCATAAGTCAGTGTTTGAGATAGATTGAATTTATCACTTGACCTGCAGTATAATTCTCAAGGAACGTGTATCGGACACTTTCAATTTTTTTATAGACAAGGCTTCTAGCTTGTAGCTATAGTAGTGACTGCAATACAAAAATTGTAAATGGAAGGATCAAAAAAATTCTATAAATTCCATATGTTACAAAAGCTTTTAAAGCAGAATAAATGATTCTTAACTTAATAATTTTCATGAACATTCCTTTATTAAAAACTACCTTTTAACGTAAATTCCGGGTAAACAGCACTCTTTCCTGGGTTACGAAAATTAAAATTATTTACGCTACACTTTTAGATTATACGTATCATAATAATTTATGAATAATGTACATCATATTATGTTTTGATTTTATCAACCCCATAGTTTAGAAATAGAGGGGACACATTTTTCAACTTTGGAAGTGTCTCTCGCAACAAACTATTCAATTTATAAAACAAGGTTCAGTTCAATGTATGAGGAACCCCAACATTTTCAAAGTTCCCTTTCCAAGTTTCTTGTCAAAACCTATACGGTTTACAGTAAATTACAGCCCTTTCAGGTGTGGGTGGTTAAATTTGACACAAAATAGCTCAATGACCGTCTCCAGGTCAGGAATCACCTACTACATTTGATCAAAATCCGTTCTATCCGTTAAGGCGTGAAAAGTGTTATAAACAGACGAAATAACTTTGCATTAAAATATTATATGAATTTCTGTAGATTTTTATCAGTTTACTATTGATTATAGTTCTGAATAAGTTTTCACCAAAATAACAAACGTATGCTATCACATTTTTCAACGGTTAATTTAGTAAGTTGGACCTATTTATTTATTTATTTATTTATTTAACAATTTATGCACACATAGAAAGACAACAACACAATAAACATGGAAAAGTACGTACAAAGGCACAGCTTATTTCACAATGAAATTTCTTCCAGCTGCCAAAACAAAAGGAACAAAGTAAGAAAAGTAGGCAAGTGTGTACTAATAATAAAATAAAAATACACAATTTATTTTTTGTTAACTTTCATTAAAATTTTGTGTTCATTACATAAACGAAAACAGTTCTACGCTTAAGGAACTAAAATAATGTCCAAGCTAAACACTCAGTAACTGTTTCAAATAAGTTTAGGTAATAAAATGCATAGCGTGGGAGATGATGAGATGTGAGCGGAAATTGAGTGGGTCCTGCTTTGCGAGTCGGGTAATGGATACCGCGATTCCACGCTGCGGCACTGTCATATGCTGGAACACACCTTACAGTTTGGAAATACAGACAGCAAAGATAATACATTTTCGAAACTAGTTTGACACTTTACAAAAATTAAATAACTTTAAGGAGTAATTAGGGACAGGTAGCTTATGACTAAGAAGAAGCCTCTTTTAGCAGACTTTAGTAAGTATTAATATATATAATTTATTTACTCGTAACGTTGCCGCATTACGGGTTATTAAATTACATATATTAATATATATTGCAGGCGGGATACAAATCTTCAATACCTTTTTAACTGTACAAATGTACCTAAATAGTAAGCTTCTGTATGTAATTTAATTATTGTAATAAATATTGTTATTATTTGTTTGTCTCCCACCTAAAATACCATGGAAAGTTTATATTATTTGCACTATCGGTAGAGCTTGGTTTTCGATTTTTAGTTGGTATTTTTAGCAGTCGGGTTTTTGTTTATATTTTGATTATATATTTTTTTACTGATAATATACACAAAATAGTTAATTATTATGGACCTTCAGGAGTTAAATAATACAGTAATTTGACCATAAATAAGCGAAAGCTTTGAATCGTTTTCAAAGTAACTTACAGAAAATCTATATGGCAAATACAAATACAGATTATTCAGGCGATAATAAATTTATATGTTCTGTGTGTAACAAAAATATACCTACCAGTTAGAACTTTAAATGCAAAACATTTTTTTTAATCTGTCTAGGATTACTTTAAACATTTTTATCGTCGAATACGGTAAAGGTGTGTTCGATTCATTATATTGTTAAAAGATCACATTCATAATATGGAAAAAAGCGTTTCTCAAATCATACACAGAAGACGAAACCCCAATTTCCTGAGTTCTCATTCTTACATAACATCGTAAGAGATTTTTATCAAGCCCTCCGCTGACATTTTGACCATTATATCCGGACTGATTTGGACAATATCTATTGAAAGATGCTTTATTTTTTAAATCTTCAAATGTTTTGGAAAATAATGTTAGTCATTCTGTTGTGTTGCTATTTTAGAAATAAAACGAAACATTTTTTAAATGGATGACTTTATAGTAGGTACCATTATTTTATCTTGAACAAAAAATAAAGTTCTTTATTTTCACAAGTATCTTATACCAGTGTGGAGCTCCCTTAATTCTTGAAGTGTTTTAACTAGACTGCACACTCACCATGAGAGACAGGAAGTGTAGTCAGGTCACCAGAGCTTATTATCTCTTTTAGAAAGTGAGTAAGGCTCGCTCATCTGCTACATCAACTATTAGTCCCACTACTTGACCAGTCCACTGATTACTTATCCATTAATTTACTAAATATTAAATACTAACGCCCTCCGGTCCGATGGACTGATGACTTGCGAAAGGTTGCTGGTGGAGGTTGGATGAGAAAGCGGAGGACCGGGATATCTGGCGCCAAATGGGGGAGACCTATGTCCAGCAGTGAACTGCGATAGCTTGAATAGATAGAAATACTAATGTCATACACATTAAGCAAACACAAAATTACAATCGTTTTATCAATTTTCTTTCATTATTGTTAGTATTTGTATGCCGACGTTCCCGGACGTGCACTGTGGAGAAAAATCACCCCAATTTCCACCGCCCGCGCCCTCATTGTCGGCCGAGCGCAGCCTGATAGAAATGTTATCGATGCCATCTTTAATTTCGCAACGCAAACATAGCCGTAACCACGCGCAGGCAACAGGCGATTTATGTTGGAATATTGAAAATGACGTCAAAAATTGTAAGACGCGATGTACTGGTAACCATCCGCATTTCTGCTTGCACTAAATTGTATAGAGTTGAACCGGCCTTATGTAAACAATGCTGAAACTTTTAATCGTCATGATTCCATACACAATAGACAATAAATTGTGTCTGTTGTATATGCAACGCTACAAAGCAGGTTCAAGTAGGAGGTAATGCAGCGAATGAAAAAAGTAGACATGCTTACTAGATTAAAGTTGGTGAGCGAAAAAGATCTCGTGATTATATAAAAAAAAACTTCGCCTGAGGATTATAATATTACTTACTTGTGATTTCAATGGCTGATTCCCGTGGCATATAGCAATGAGTCATTAAAATGGGATTGCTCACCAAAAGCTCGGGATGATCCATATGTTTAGAAATTATTGTAAACATAGAGAGACAAATAGTTGATTTATATTAGCTACTCATTCTAAAGTATTGGTTCAGATCAGTGAAACAATTTATTCAGTGACTCTCAAAATATCAACAACATAATGTATTTTTACTTCAAAATCGTTTAAATAAACATTTAAGTGAAGATAAGTGAGTAGTAAACAAGCCACCAAGTCGGTCGCTTCAGGCGTGAAATACAATGAATGAAACGCGTGAAAAATGGCGAACGACGCGACGGACGCTACGGCTCACAAATCAAAACAGCGAACTGTTCGGTTCAAATGAAAATAAAAAGCGAGCGAGAAGCGAGCTGTTAAAAGGGGTCTGTATATTATTACTTATGAAAATATCGCTTGGAATAATAATATTTAATTTGTTCATTTCGAACCAATTATCGATAGAGGTGTTAGTAACATAACTTATTTTCTCGGAGTCTAGTTCCTCCGAGCTTATTTTGAAATACTAACCCAAAATGTGAATAATGATAACTGTCGAATCTTAAACATAGAATCAGATGCTAACAATAGAAATGATATTTAACCTTTTGAATGTATGATATCAGTCTGTATAAAGCTAAATATTATATATATATTTAGTTAACGTTATTGTGGGAAGCCTATGTTCAGCAGAGGACATCATGTGGCTGATATGATGTTGAAGTTAAGAACGATAAGGTAGTATTTATTTACGTCAACATTTCTTTGCCTCTATAGCGAACATTATACACGTCAGATATAGGTAAAAAGTTAAACAGAAATTTCAAAATGTGAGGACGTGTGGTGGTGGCCTTTACAGTTTCACCGGACAATTTGGGAGCGCAGATGGCTCTCAGATCAAACGACCAAATCATCTATCAGGTTATTGTTATGAGTAAAATAAAAGGATAGGAATAATTTTGTCATCGACTGTTAAGCCTAGAACGAGATAAGAACTCCATAAAAATAATATGAACCAAATTTTAGTTCATATAAGAAAGATACGATACTTGATAATAGAGGACATTTATACAACATGAACATCAAAAGACAATGACAGGTGAAAATAGAACCATTTGAGGCGGACCCCTAAAAAGAAAACGGCGTAGGAAACCCGGCGCACACCACTGATGGCTTCTTGCAATAATTTCCGTTTTCAATGATCGCGTTTTTCTTTTTCTTATCACCGTACGAACTAGGATGGTTGGGAATAAATTGAAATACAAAATTGATTGTTGACTTTTCCCGGCCGCTTTATTACAGTCACAAATAGGAAAGAGATTGAAAATTGCCTATAGACAGCGTCGCCGGATTTGACGACTCGGTTATTCTTTGATAAGTTTTTGTTGTGCATGATCGACTTCCTTTTGCATTTTCATTATTGTTTACTTATTAAATATTATATTCAGGAGGATAGGATTTGCATTGTGATTATGAATCTTCCATACAGTAGTTTTCGTAAAATTTTATTACTCAATATAAATACAGATAGATAAAACATTTATTTGTAAACGGAAACACTCATGAAAAACACAATACAAACAAAATCATATAAAGCATGCAATAGAATCAAATAAAATCATTAAAAAGGAAACTAAATAAAAATATGCACCAGACGGTTGTAGCTGTATAAAAAGGTTACTTTAGCAAAATGGTTCACTTGAGCAAACCGCTGATTTTAGTTACAGCCTTCGTCGTTGCGCGATAGTGCTCTGGCCAAGTAAAGCTGCAACCAACTTTTTGTCAAGAAAGAAAGAAAAATTATTGGCCGTACAAAACTTAAACAAATTTTACACAAAAAGTAGTAACAAAGAAAAACACAAATGAAACAATTTTAAATTATACATGCACATAAAGAGCTGACAGATGATAAAAACCTGTAATTAGCTCATTGCTTGAATCTGAACTATTTATTGTTGTGATTGTTGGTCTTCCAAATAAACAAATTAATACACACAAAAATACAAAATGAACTCAGTCGCAGTTACAAGCAGATAGTTTTCATGCACACAACTTGTAGTAATTCACAGGGTTCGAAACGGAAACCGGAAATACGGAACAGTTTACTAGTCGTCTTTCCAACGATTGTTCTACATAATTTGCTTTAGTAAAATTTTAACGATTTAAACTGGCCATGTTAGAACTATTTGTAACAAGTTGTTTTGTGTGAACATAAAACTTATAGCAGCAATATTCTTATCATGATTAGAATAAATAGGCTTGCTATTATTTTTACGATCTATCCCCTGTTTACACTCTTAATACCCGGTCAGAGGGAGTTAACGACAGTTGTCAGTTCTTTTACCCTCTAGCGAGGGATTTATCCAGGAAAATGACTCTTGCGAGTCGACCACTCAGACTGGACCTCTAAAAAAATGCAGCCCTAACAATCCCGCGACCATTATCTCTTAACAGTGGCAACTAGAAAGTTCTTTTGATTCTGGTGCTCAACGCCCACGAGCCGCGTATTTTTATTCGAGTTTTAATTATTAAAAGTTTTATGAACTGCTTATTTCTTTTTATGAGATTGTTAAATTAATTATTTTTGTTTGTTAACTGTAATTACTGCAATTGCCCAAGGCTGGGTTGATTAGTATAAATATATTAACACAGTTTACGACATCGTTTAGGAGTATAAAAGAGAAATGCTTATTGCCATTTTCTTAACCTTAGCCAAATAGGTTATTTAGAAAATTATTATTAATAACATCATTGTAAAATCTCCATTGTCGCTTGGTAAAAAGTTACCAGTGAAAGTACAGGCCTATTTGGTGTTACATAGCCATCAAATTAGGTGGATAAACAAAAAATATATCTTCGTGCTTTTAAAAGCCACGTTAAATTATTATTAGTTCTGGCTAATATCTTAGTATGGTAGTCATATATCGGCCACCAGTCAGCTTCATTGGATCTATGTAGTGGCCCCACATATCGTATGAGAAGGCCTGTGCCCTAAGGGATGTTATAAGTTCATAACGTGTGGCGTAATTTTACTCACTAAATCTTTCGTTTTTATCTTTGATAACTACTATACTCGTTCTAGAAGTGAAGTCTTTTATGGGTAGGATGCAATATATAGTTCAAAATTACGATACGCTGATAAATATGAAATAATACGAAAGCGAGTTAGCAAGCAAAAATATATTGACTGTTGCCTCGCTGCCACCGACAGGCGTACCATTCTGCACGGACGGACAACTTACTCTTTACAACCGAAATAAATTCAAATGCAGCCGCTTTATATTCATTTCAATTGAATGGGTTATTCACGAATCCACCGTTATCACGTCTCAAGAATATCATAAAACATTTTAAAGTTCCCAAAGAGATATTGGCGTGGAATTCTCATTCCTGAGTCCGTTGTAAGTAAATTTAACTTTAAAATATGCATAACAGTTTTCCGATGCGCTCCCCATTTGGAATTTAAACACATCGAGTCGTATTAAGATACATTTCGATTCAGTGCACTCGGAAAGTTTGAGAAGAAAATTCGGTTCGTTTAAATATTTAAGGAAGTGAATAGTCATAGAATTGGTAGTCAGGTGTTTTATGCACTTCAAATGTTGTGAAGCTTTTTTAAATTTTAGCTTGTAATTGACTCCTATATTTTTAGTCTTAAATGTAATGCCCGAACAATTCAATGACTTATCATTCACAACCAATGACTAAAATATGATATACTTTTTTAACATTAACAAAGCAACTTTTTGCACAAAACATGCCAGAGAGTAATTACTTACGAGTAATATTGCAAGGCGCAATATAAAAACCTATACTGTGATAGTATTGATATATTATATTCAAAGGAAATGGCTACACTTCACGAGCAGCAACTATTAGTATTCATATTGAGTAAGAATCTTTGAAAGTCGTTGATGTTATAAGCGCCTACGCGATTTGAAACTGTCGCCAGACGGAGAGCGCCACCGAGGTGTTTAAACTTCGGAACTCGCAAATTTGCTTAAGTATTTACAGCCGGGACTTTTGTATGGCTTACTGAAACTTTGTGTTTATGGCTCGCAATGTTTTTGTGGGTGCTTGAAAAACTTGTGTAACGGTATTTTATTCACAACTATGATAGTACGTTTTTACTTAGAACGTTATGTATTATTTTGGTACACATCATTATTAGCGCATTAACGTTCTCATCGAGGAGCACGAGCCTACCCGTAAAGGATGATTAGGCCTTCAGTCGTCCGAGCGCAGATTAGACGACTTCACGTACAACCAAAGTCTTCTATATACAACCGGGATATCTATGCGCATAACCTTTGAATCCCTTCGCAGGCATGCGCAGGTAATATAACGATGTTTTCCTTCACCGTAAAGGTGTCGGATATACGTACATATGATTTCGAAAAGACATTAGTACGTGACGGGATTTGAACCTGCACCCTCCAGATCGGAAGGCAACAGTCCTCCTCAATGAGTCACCGACGCTCTTTAGTCAGCAGTCGTCACAAGCTCGTCGGCTGCATCGAGGGAAGTCAGTCGACCGAGCACGTCCGTCTAGATCCGGTCCCATGGACTGTAAACAGCTTAAAACAACATAGATCCAAAATATGATTCCTTCACACCAATCAAAAAATATTAATCAGTCTTTGAAGTGAGAAAATATACATATAATTTTTTGGTATGAATTATAACCGAATTGGCCTAGGTAATAGCTAGAGGTTTCCCTCAATTGAAATTATTAATAACATTACATCAATTTAGATGCTAAATCTCGTATATTCGGAGACAACGCAAGAGGTTGCCTTAAAGCCATATGATGGATGTGTATCAGGTTGACTTATTCCATAGTCTGTTACTGTTCGTATCTATTATAATAATCTATTACAGTTACGGTGCGAACGTAAGTAGCATATCGGGTGACGGCGACGGTATCCCGGCCATGGGCACAATTTACATTTCCACAAGTCGCAGTTAAGTACACTTTACTTAGGAGTCTACCAACCACCAATTTGTTACAAAGTTTTAATCTTGGAAAGTATGTTTAATTTTATGCAAGGAATTAATGCCTTCGTAAGCGTTTTAATTGGGCTACACAGTTTAATTTAGGTACCTACTCGAAGCATCTATTAGTGATAACTAATAGTGCACCAATTTGGACTTTGAATATAACTTATATTTAATTGTATGAGATAGTCAAAAAAGTTTACATAGTAAGTTTATGACATAAACAAACATATGCATATACAGTTATTCATTTTGTTTTCAAGGTCATAATCCATTCATTCAAATTAAATTTCCGATAAGCAATTATGGTGTTGTTTCCTACACTTCATATATTTGAGGACCCATGTGCGTTCCTTCGCAAAATATCCCTGTCACAAATGTCCCTGGTCTCAAAACGTCCGATTCGCAGAATGTCCTTTCGCAAAACGTCTCTTTCGAATGCCCTATCGCAAAAGGTCTATTTCTTAGAATGCCCTTCCTTGATTAACAAGAATACAAATTAATGGGTACCTATAATTATAATATTGAATTATAAAATCAAAATAAGTCGAATGATTATTTGAAGACAAAGTATTTCTGTCTGAATAAAAATGATTGTTCCAAAAAATATTAGGAGACCATATATCTTGAAGGGGAAATTTAGAATATTAACGTGTTCAAGGGGTGGGTATGTATATCTGTTCGTATTTTATAATAAATTTCATGTGTTGTTTAGTAATCATGTGACAGGCTAAATGCTAAGTTTCGGACTAGATGTGATGTGATGTCGCTGTGTGAATGTCAGTGGACATATATTTATTTATTTTTATAGATATTATTTAACTAATTAAATCGTACGTGACATATAATTTTTACGAATATGATACGCTGAACCATCGTTTTATTAGTAAGTATTTTAAGCTGGTTTTCGTTTCATACATAGTGATCAACGTAATTAAAGACAATAAAGTTATAGGTAGGTATAGGTATCTGGGAGGAAAAGTCTCACTTACACTTGCCTTGGAAAAACAACATTGCTAATGACTGGCCAAGGAAATCAAAGATTTTCCTATTTTCATCGCAAAATATAAGCTTAAATCATCCTTAAGTTGATGCACAAATATTCCCTCAATACGGTCTGGAAACTTGTTAATGCTATTAGAGGAAGCTACGGAGGCGTTAAGCCCGCAACCTTACTTAATTCTACTTATTTGCAAAACTTCGACATGGGGGCATCCGTAGGATCTTCGAAGTGTGTAAAGTATTAAACTATCAAACGAACACTTGCGTAATAAATTCACTGTTTGAATTTGCTTAATCATGTTAACTTCCTACATTAATTATCGTCGTATAAGAATGCTCCCAAACAATAGCGTTAATATATTGTCTATCTTTCATAATAACAAATCTTATGCTATACAAAAAAGTATTCACGAAAAGAATCAGAACAACAGACATATTTCAAAACAAGCTTTTGCGCGCGACTTCGTCCGTGTGGAATAGTTAGTTTGGCCTAACGCTCACTTTAACGCTACTTCGATTATATAGGTGAGTTAAAACTGCAATATATATAGATTAATTTTAAATTGAATGATGTACAGGGCAATGAAAAAATTAAATACCTATTTGTGATAAATATTGTATTTATTTGGATAAGGATTAATAACATATTGTGAAAACACTTCGCAAAATATGCATTATTTTCCAAAAAATAGCAAAAAAGAGGTTTTAGGGACCTCTTCAAATATAGACCTACCTTAAAAGATAGACATATGCAGCTGCAGACGTTTTTTTAGACTTTTAAAAAGGAAACAATACTCTCATACATGACTATAGCGAAACCTTAACCGATTACGCAGCGTGCGCAGCGGAAGCTCCAAGTATGAAAAAAAAACATCCGATTTTGAAACGGATTTCTTCATTTCGGATTTCTTCATTGCTGCATTTATAGCCTATAGCCTTCCTCGATCCTGAGATAAGCGCGTCAAAACAAACAAACGAACAAACTCTTCAGTTTTATAATATTAGTAAACATAAAAACAAAAACGTTGTGCGTGGACGTCTAAGGCCTATACACCCGCGTACGGGAAGGCTCGTGCCCTCGGTGGGGACGTTTAATAAGCTGATGATGAGGAAGTCCTTTTGTATGAAGTTGGTTAAACAGTAGTCAAAAGTCTGGGTTGTAGATGCATCTGATAGTTATTTCGTCTTTTATAACAAACTACAAATATCATAATACGAGTAAAATGATCATTTCATATGTTGGCAATTTTCCGGGTTCTCTGGACGCACAGGGTATGCACTGCTTATTTGTACGAGTATATATGGTGTAGTGCAGGCCCCTGATGGAGACATGGAGATGCACTCGTAATCGTATTTTCTTTTGGTGCCTACTGAAGAAAAAGGGATACAACTGTAGTCTCTCAAAAACCCGCATTTTAAATTTATGTATTTGTCATGATATAAATGGCAATCATCAAAGGCAAACAGTCAAAGCATACTAATGGCTTTCATAGTAGTTGACTCTATACAATCTATTATAATAACTCGTAAGCAAAAAAAATTTAAATAAAACATTTATAAAGTTCTTTATATATTTTTTCAAACTAAATTTACAAACAATTTAATAATACCAAATAAAAAAAACTGAACAAGCCTTGAGACATGTAGTTTCGTTTAGCTGAACTCTTCGATTTCCTTTTGTAATCCTGACGTTGGGCTTCTACATTAATTTTCCTGTCCAATTTTGTACCTTCATCTTCATAGTTTTTGGCCCGTTCTGTGTTTTTCCTTTGGCCAGGACCGCATTTCTGTGTCCTCATAATGTTTTTCTGTTGTTGTCGGTTTGGTGGTAGTAGTAGTTTTCGTTGTGGTAGGAGTTGTAGTTTCCACTGTAATCATTTGCTCAGTTGCAGTTGTAAGAGTTGGGCTTTTTGCATCAGTAGTGTTGTCTTCTTCAGTAATTGCCTCAACTGTGGTGTTTGATACTAAAGTAATTTCGTCAGCGGCTGTCATTGAATCTGCAGATACGAGGTTGACAAACTGCGGTTCAAAGACCTCTATTTCGTCCGTGTTGGCTCGTCTTTGTTGATAAGGTGCACATGTTTCCGCATTGTTCCTCGCTGCACTTGTTTTCGACCGCATGTTATAAAATTGTCCATGCCGACAGTAATTGGTAAAGATAGGGCTGATTACAGTTATTCTCGATATATGTTTGTAATCCCACGACTTCTTTTTCACAAATTAGTGGTCCACCACTGTTGCCCTGAAAGATAAAAAACATGCAGTTTATTTTCAATATATAAAAACGCATTTTGATAAGGTACAGTATAAGTTATGGTGGCTCATGTGTTAATTATGTATGAGTCTCTTAATTTACTCTATATGTCGAGAAGAAAGCCAACTTCTCCTGAGCGAGGTGAATCATGCCGAACAGTAAAAACTTGGTTAAATATCAATTCGCACTGGATCAGCACTTAGGATAACAGTTTTGAAATCCCCTAAATTATGTAAGTCATAGAGGATAACTTCATCAGGTGATGACACTGACCATATAAACTTTGCTTGTAAGCGTAATGTTTTAAATATGGATAATTTTTATTTCTACACAGTTAAAATCAGTAAACTATTCATTACTAACATAACAAAATTCAGGATCATTTTGCACATTCTTGCTTTCCTCACTGTCTTTTGCGCATAGCATTCTCGTTTCGTGGAAATGATTACCGCAAGATTCAAGTGTTGAAGGTTGTAATTCAACAAAGATCTGCTTCAGTTCTCTGTTTTCACTACGATTCCCAACCTTTTTCTGCAATAAACATAATTATGAATGTCTTGATATTAAAAACAAATCGATTTTGGAATCGGAAATTCAAAAGCAACTAATCATATGATCTTGATTAATACGATTTAGATGCGGAATAAAATCGTGCTTCGTATTATGTACATTACATTGTACAATAAAATAAAGAATTTAAAATGAAACTTACACGCATACGCACTGAACCAGCGTGGTGGCTTATAATGGAACACAATGAAAGTAATTCAACTTCACAAAAGTCAATTAAAAATAAATCATAAGTTTTAAGAACATGTTTACGATTTCCTTACAGAATATACGAGCATGAAGCAATTTCTGTTGACGATGATGCCAGGTGTCATCCGAATGGTAGCTGTTCCCACGGTCGTGGTCAGATTGAATGGCAGCAAAGTTTTCAGCAATGTAATGTCATTCTTCCAGTACTGGATCTCGCTATGGTTGTGAGGGCGAACAATTTGGATCACCTAAAATAATGAAAAGTAAAGTACGAACAATGCTATAGAGAGACGAAATTTAACAAATATTTTAATTTAAATTTAGTCCTTTGACGTTAAGGTAAAAATCTATTCATGAAATGTACTACTTCTTAGCTATTAGGCAGATGACCCAAATTTATTTATGTGAAAACCACTGTAAGCGGACGTACGTAGCACGGATGGAAACTCGCAACACACAATACATAAATCGATGTCTACGCGCGTGCTACGTTCGATCGGATATTGATATGATAAGATGAAAAATAAATACATAAAAACGTGAAAAGTGTTTCAATGCATTATTAGAGATGCTCTATGAAAAGTCAAATTACATCTATTGGATAAAGGATTTTTTGGTAAAACTTGTTTGATACTTATAAAATATGAACCTGAAAAGATGCACTTAGTACTAGATAGTTTTGTTGGTATAAGACAAAATCCAGTTAAACATTGAAAAAGGCGTGGGTCGACCTTCGTGGACCGGAGTTGTCTAGCAGGGGACTGTATAGCTGACTTAACACTCGTAGCATCAGTTTTTTTACTGTTGCCGATGGACGGAGATGGCTTTTACAGCTTCACTGAGCTAGTGTAGTGGTAGTATAAAGATATGGCGAATGAAAGGTAAATTTGAAAAATATTTAAAAATATTCCGAATAATGACTTAGTCAAGGTTATAGGTTGTCCCATGGATGCTGACCGCCAGGTACCAATTTTCGTAGAATCTGGTGTAGTGCCTGCATTTCATCCAAAAAACAATATCGCTCTTCCAAGATATCAGCAGCTCATTCAACATCCCCACCAGGCATGATCCTACCCTTACCCGGGTGTATAGACCTTAATCATCTACGCGGGCCTATTGCGGATTGGCCGACTTCACGCACAACCTTTGAATATCATCGTGTACGCGCATGCCTATAATTTCGAAAATTATAAACGATTTTCGTACGTGGCCCTTCAGATCGGATGGCAACAGTCCACACCAATGAGCCACCGATGCTCCAAGCTAAACTAACTATTAATTGTATGTGTCGATTGGCACGAAGCCTACGAAATATATATTAACCTCTCTCTCCTGCTCATCTTCATCTTCGTTCAGCGTGAAATTAGCATCTATAGAAACGGAGCCCAGTCTAGCCAATAAGGTCTTACGAGAAAAGCTGACTGATGAATTGTTAATTAAAACAGAACCAACAGTCGAGGATATCAGCCATTCTGGTTTTACTAACACAGCCCCTCGAAGGTAGCGATAACCTGTCGACTCTATAATGGTCTCGTCCGAGTAGTAAATGAATGCCTGAAAACAAAGTTCTAGTTAAAATTGACGGTATGTCTGAGATTGCCCGTAAACCGACAACTACATAGCAACTGCAAATGTGTATTTATTGTTGGACTGGTAATTATAGCTCAAAAGTTCAAGTTACACATTTTGATAAGACCCTGGCTTAACTTGTTTGGCATTGATCAAATAAGATCAATATTAGGAAATGTAATATAAACACCGCATTGGAACTTACCATAAAGGGATAATGACCTCTTTTAATGCCATTTTCTTCTTCCGCCAAAATGCAATTACTCAAAAATAAAACTGAAAATAATAAGTATTCTTAGTTACCAAAATACCTTTAGGTTTTATTTCAACTAGAATTTATTAATTTACAAATACCATAACAAAGTCCTATCAACATTATAACTTTCATTTTACAAAAAGGAAAATAAATAATTATTAATTATATGTGCAATGTATCGTTTCGCTACCACTTCTGACATGCTTGATTTCAAAAGAAGAACGTCTTCTTTTCATCAATATAGCTTTGTCAACCAGGTCTAACGGACTAAAGAGGTAAAACACCGTGTGAAACTCTTTCGCAGTAAAATGTTTGTGATAAAAAAATGACATTACTTTTACCTTCCGCTCTCGTAAA